>JAZGTJ010011846.1:0-16486 GCA_036877575.1 Botia almorhae
TTAGTGCTAGCAACTCCAAAGTCATAGGTTTGATTCTCAAAAAAAGTAGAATTAGAAATCACAGTCTCTTTGTTTTCTATTTGTCCCTTTATATTTAGAGGTTATCTTTGTATGTATCTTTGTATACTTTGTACTTGTGTTTATCATCGCCATAATTTTGTTTTATGACCGTGTGTGTCTGTTAAAAAGTCTGCAGTTGCAATGAACAGTTCTGAATATGAACAAAAGATGTTTTACAGTTTAGTGTTTCCCTGTAAAATCTCTATTTCAGTGTTTCCTGAATCATGAATATCATGCATGCTTCATACTTGTGTATGAAGGTGTGCGCTTTGCCAGATGACGACTGTAATATTTCAAGCACTTCATCTTGCATACTAAAACCGTTCCATCTGTTCACAATTTATCCCTCCCGTCACTAATTATTGGCAAATACGTTTTTGTGTAATGTAGGTCACAATAGTTCAGCCAGCAGAAGAGTTGGGTCGAGCACACCCTCTAAACCGTACGCTAACTCACTTCGGCTATCGGCACTGATCAATAATAAATAAGAACCTTATTGGCTGAGAGCTCTTCATAAGACTCATGTTGACTTTAGCTTATCTGTGGTGTAATAGAGCCAGTGCAGGGTCTCCCTCTGTGACTTACCTTTGGTTAAGTATTTTCCTCTGTAAAATTCCCCTCTGTAAAAACTTTAATGGAGTTTTAAACTAAATTTAGTGGATCGATTTTTCCTGGTTGGGAAGGGAGAGGCAGATTCTCTATGGAGTGTGCTCTGGTACTTATTTTTCCTCGTTGCTCCTATTGCTGGGCATAGTCTACAGTGTTTCAGGAGTCTGTGGTCTTTAGGGAATCTACCCCTGTTTCTGTTTCACAATTCCTCATCTGCCTGCAGCGGCGCTCCCAGAGTGAAGTTCTCCCCCAGGATAAGCCGGGAATCCCCCGGATCAGGCCCCTCTACACAGAAACCATATGAAGTCCATATTTTCATAAGCGCATAATGTTTGTTTGACTTGCCCCACCCTTATTATTTCAACGTGGATTATGAAAATAAACCCTCTGAGACAGGTCCGGGGAGTGGAAAATCACCAAAACAGCACGTTTAAATCAAGCGAATTTGGAAATGTGTTTCTCATTTGCTTCATTTACTCAGGCCTGCTGATGGAACGTTATATTGAAGTTTTACCTCGTTATTAAATGTTGCTGATGTAGGCAAAAAAAAATATATATGGTGCTAGTCCCTAAAAACGTACGCTTCACTGTAATACAATATTTTTGCAAAATAGAATCTGCCCTGGGGTTTTAGAAACCCATAATGAATGTGGGATTGTTGTAATATCTCGAGTGAAGGAACACAGCCGCAGATTGTTGGAACTCTCAGCTCCCTTTTCACTCGGTCTTTATTTATATATGTTTGTCACTCATTTCAGGGTGTCTCAGGGTCTTCAGCTTGCAATCGATTGAAATCGGTTCCGTGTAATAACATTATATTTTCATCAGCTAATTTTATGCGTTTCAGGCAAAGCGTGGCATTGACATGAGATGTCGAGCTGAAATCACATCACTCTAAAATGTCACTAGTTTGGGGTTCGACAATTGCACATTGCCAAATGTCACATTTTCATGTTGTTAAAGACGTTGTTCTGGTTTGTCTCCTTGGCGACAGGAAGTTGTGCTGGTTGTTACAGATTCAAGGCACTTTTTGGGGAGGTTTTACCTCAAACAGTTGACTGGCCCTGAGCCTCATTTGCTCCATGATTTGTATGCACGGATATATGAAACTTTTTACCTCTGGCTGGGATCATTTGACCAATGAGAGCAGCTTGATTAGTGATGGCGACGGGCTGTTCGGGGTTTCTTTGGTAGTGGAAAAATATTATGGTCATGACTGTAATGATGGCTGTAGGAAGGAAATTCTCTTGTAAATCGAAACCACATGTTCTATCAGTGTTTTAAAAGCAAAGATACGATAGACATGAGCGTATTATTGTGTTTTGTCTTTTTTTTTAGATGATGAATTAGGCGCAGAGGGTGGTGGCCCGTCATTACTTCCTCAGGGTCCACCCCAATCTCAGCCGTCTTTCCACGGCCATCCAACAAACCAACCCCCGGCAGCCAATTATGGTAACATTCATATACCTCCAGGGTCACATGCCCCAGCCAATACACCTGCAGAGATCCCCCCTCCAGAAGGTAAGCAAGCACTCCGTTCACATCTTATTCCACCCGAGGTTTAGTTGAAGTAGCATCGTTGTGCGGTCATGCTTTTATGTTTGTGCTTGGAAAATAAACCGTAATGTTCTTGTTTTACGCAGGTGCATGTTTACAAATGGAACCGCGAGAGTTATGCATGATGAATGATTTTTAATTGGGTGTTTGCTCTGTTTTTATCAAGGATCTAAAAGATAATTGAACGGGTCACTTGAACACACTCCCTGTTGTGCTTCATAACCAAATCCCTCGACTCGAACATACAGGTTAATCAGTACGTCTGGGAGGGCTGGGACAGAGCTGTGGTGTGTTTGGATCTATACAGTATTTCCTGTCCAGGTTTCCTGTTTTCCAGCTCTACCTTTAAAAGAACACAAAAGCAAGCTCAGTTCCCCACGTGGGGTGTGTTTCCCCTGGTGACCGCTGTCTTTAGTGATTAGCGTCTCAGCTTCCAGGCAGGGTGGTAATGACTAATCCGTACCCCAGCACCTCAGAGATGCAGTCATTTCATTTGATCTGAGATCACATGTTCTCACTCCCAACTCGGAAACATACTGAAACGGGTTTATTGCCGTCCTGCCGACGTGTAGTTCACCACAAATAATTCATAACACTCAGTCATTTACTTGTATGTTGTTAAAATCTGTGTGACTTACTATCTTCAATTAAACACAAGGAGATGAACTTTAACTTAAAGCTGCAATCCGTAATGTTTTTGGGTTAAACCAAAATAAAAAGCGCTCAATGAGAGAGAGATCGGTGTTTAAAACAGTCTCTTACCCCGATTCCCAATGACACATGTGAAATCATGATTTAGAATTTGAGCTGTTTGATTTACCCGGAAATGTCAGTTTGGCTTCATTTGCTGTCAGCGTTCGTAATGAAAAGCGCGTAAAGTTACCGTGGCGTTTTGTGTTTCAAACAGAGGGGATGACCGAGAGGCAAAAGTTACAGATTGCAGCTTTCATTTTAAATAACATTAATGCTGCCTTTATAGCTTTTAATGAAAGTGAAGCGGAGCTGTCAGTTACTATTATTTGTGTTCCACGAAAGAAAACATTTGGAACGATTTGAGAACGTGGAAATGACGGCAGAATTTACTCGTTTACTTGTTTGAAACATCTTTTTAAGCCTTTTTACTTTTAAAACTTTTCCATTTTTTGTTAGTTTTCCTATCTGGAAAGATCTTGTTCCTTCATCTAGCGGAGCAGCTCAGAATCTAAATCTGTTATACAGCAAATCCAAAGCCAGTAGATCTCATCCATTACAGTGCTTCAGGATCTTGTCAACAGTCGTACAGTACATGCGAATGTAAAACTTTACTCACAGTGATGAGTTAATGGACCTTCTCTCTGTTTTGGAGCAGTGCAGCCCGTTAAACCAGTGCCTGTTCCACGAAGCGTGCCAGCGGTCGATCCTTCACTTCTAAACAATACCCAGGAAGGTAAGAGTTATGAAGACATCCATTCTCTACTGAAATGAAACCCTTGTGCTCATCGTACCCTCTGCAATCTTAACGAAGAAGATGGAAGCTCAGTTCATCGATACCCCAAACTTCATGTTTCTACTTAAACGCCAAAAGCAGTTAAGCCATTATGAGAATCAGATTCACTTCAGTTTGCTTCAGTTTTCTATAGCGAGTGTGAACAGAACAGAACATTTATGCAGATTGTTTTTGGAAAACTAGTGTTGGCATTCTGTGGCAACAGTTAAATAATTTGGTGAGTGAGGTCATGATATACAGTGACTGTCTGTTATTCTTGCAGTTGCTCCAAATTGGGTCAGATATGCCGAGCGAGACTGAATTTCTCCAGTAACAGTTCTGAGATAGAAAAGTTCCAGCCAATTCAGACTTGTGTACGATGAAAACAATGTCTTACTTTATACTGTTATGATTAATTAAAGTCTGTCTGCGGTCAAGGACGGTGCAACAGATGGGGGCTAATAAAAAACAAAACAAAGCATAAATATTACAGTGATCATAAATATTACCTCAATGACACGCACATATGACACGAACATATGACACGCACATATGACACAAACATATGAACACTAAGTTTAATGAGTTTACATAGTGTAGAGCAATTTATCATTTGGAATTCATATGCTTCACCTTTGTTTATATAAACAGACAACGAGCCTGCGAATTAAAACATTTAAAGGCTACTTGTGCAAAGCTAATTTTAATCCATTCTTTTTCTATTAGTAAATAGCGATCAGTACAGGACAATGATTAAAACACGCAAACTGCTTAGCAATTCAGATTCATTGACGTCCCCCAGAGACAGCAGCTTATCCTAGACAAAACAATAACAAACCTATTACCAACCACAACCAGTCCCAAACCACAAAATACATCTCTGGTAATCTGTCTCGGGATCAACACTTACCAGCATTAATATCTACTGTCCAGTAATATCATTGTGTGTAGTTACACCAGCAACACAAGATGCTGCGGGGCCCAGGATGACATCAGCACACATGCATCTTTAGTGCTAAATCTCATCTCTCTGCAGCTATAGCAATACAACCGGAGAAAATAACAGACGAGGCTGTAACATTAACATCCACTTTGTTGAAATGCTCTTAAAATTAAACCATCCAGTGGTCTTGCTAGACTTCTAGTGTATATTGTAGCTAAACTGCCATTGGATAAGGCAGAATTATAGTTAAATATTAATACTCGAGGAGACAGGCTCTAGAAGTCCCATTCAGTTCCCAGAAATGATATTCTTAAACTGTTTTGAAAGCTCAGAAGTGCTTTGGTGGTCGTCTCTGTCCATGTCATTACCCTTTTACCACATCATGGATTCAGCTCAAAGTGTCACTCAGAGAGTCGTCGTGAGAGCCAGCAGAGTTTACACTGTGACTATAGGATTTCAAATGCCCGCTGGCAAATGCCTGAATTTAAGTGTTCGTAAATTCGCCCGACCTCAGCACACCCTATAATTTTGTGTGCTGGTGAGACATGCATCATATGGGCACATTTTCCAAATTTTTCCTTGGGAATCGATTAAATACAAAAAGCAGAAAAGTAATGACGATCCAAATCGGTGAAATTGAATCATTTTGAACTCCAAATCATTGTTTAGAACAATATTTGAAGCCCCCCCCCCCCCACACACACACATCATTTTTACCCAATAAAATGTTTTTAAAATATTTTTTTATGTTTAAGGAATGTATTTAATGTGTTCTGAGACTCGTGGTGCATTTAAAACGTCTGTTTTTCAATGTGGTTCTGGTTTGCATTTTTCAGATTAGATTTGTAATTGTGACGTACACTTTCGCACTGTGCAGGTGATGTCCGGCTCACAGCAGAAGACTTCACCAGAGCACAGAAATACTGTAAATACGCAGGCAGCGCTCTGCAGTACGAGGATGTGACCACTGCCATCCAGAACCTCCAGAAGGCCCTCAAGCTGCTCACCACTGGCAAAGAATGAGACCATTGTGTGCCCCCCCAGCCACTTTATCAGTGATCTGGCCCAAAGGAACTGAACTGAGGAACTTTCCTAAAGCCTTGGCTGTATTCAAAAGAGACAGTCCCCTGCACACCCCCGCATCACTCAGTACAACATCTGTTTCTCTCATATGTGATGTCAATACAAACTCATTACCACAAAACTGAAAAATCAGGTGCATGTGAAGACCCGCTCTGAAGAGTGCATTAATATTTATGGTTTGGTGTATTTCTAAACATCCCTTTTTCTAACTTCATTAGGTTTGGTTAGACGTCCCCAGATGTCTCTGAAAGAACTCGTTTCTCACCTCACTCTCTCTGAAACACGATCATTATGCGGAGACGTGTTGCCTTTTATTGCTGTCTCTTCATGTATTTGTGTATGCATTGTTTGTGAGGATGTCAATTAGTTAACACCAACATTTTCCGTTAGTTGAATTATCAACAATAAATCTTTTTTGTTCTTGTACCATTTGTTGTGCATGTTCTCATTATAATTAGCCACATTACAAGACTGAGTTGCTTGTTTTGCAGTCTGTCATTTGAGTATTAAATGTAGTCATTACATGGTCCTTTGCATCATGCAAATAGTACATGTTCCCACGGCAGTTAAAGTTTACAAATGAAGGATGATTAGCGCAGAGTTAACCGTTAAAAGTGCTCTGTACAAACAGCTTTAAACAAATCACCAGCAATTAAAACCAAATCGACTTATTTTAACCTGTTTATTTAGTTGAACTAAATTAGATTTGTAAATTTGGCCCTCAATTATTTGTTTCGCTGTCATAAAGGCAGAATGTGATTTATTCCACGTCTCGAATTAAGTAATTACTGAGTCACATCACATGATGATGTGATGTCATAGTTATTACATCACTCCTGCCGGGTGAAAGACATTGTGCTGCTGTGTTTGCTTAAAAAAAAGGAACAAAAAGAACCAGAAGGAATTAAAAAGGTGATGCATAACCAGATTAATAACGCTGTCATGCCACAATGACCTAGTTGGCGATGCGCATAACAAGTCTGGCATGAATTAAGAAGTCGCTCGTTGTGCGTAATGGGGAAGCAATTCATTACAATAGATGCTTCCTGTTGTTTTCTGCTTAACTTGTGATTCTCACAGCTGAATTAGCAGGGTTATGATCACTGTTTTCATCGTTTGCTGAGTGTGAAAAATAAAATCCATCTGGTTAATAGTGTCACACATCTGTTATCTGACAATAACGTTGGTGTTTACCATTTAAAATACATTTTGGAAAATTACCAACTTTCATTAGTTTTAAAGGCCTCTTACAGATAAAGTTAGTTAGGATCAGCATCAAACAACTGGTTCATCAGCATCAAATTCAAACTTTGCTTTATGATTGTTTGGCTGATTGTTTCAACCAAATTCCCACATTGGGCTGATAAGCCATAATAAACATCTGTTGTTGTGTATTTGGGTTCTCTCACAGTTTTATACACCCACAGTACATCAAAACCAACAGCCAATACCCCTACAGAGACACTGATTCAAAGAAAGAGGCAGAATCTCCATCTAAACAAGCGTTTGACAACATTTTTAATGCATTTAATACTCGGATAAACATCCCATTTTAATTCAGTTCAAGACATGAGCTTAATAAACATGAACTGGTTAGAGGACACTCATGAAATTTCATAAGATTGTGTTATTTGACCAGAATGTTGAACTGTAAGTATCTAAGATACATGTAAATACAGTTCTGTGACCTGCACGAGTTGATCTGCCCATCTGCTCTGACATGAGTGACTGAGGTTGATTTTATTCTGCAGTCCTGAGATCTACCGGGTCCTTCAGAAATTAAGTTTGTAATTTGTTAACATTTCAAATACATTTTAAAGAAATTGTCTGAATAGCTACTCTCTCTCTCTCTCTATACATACACACACACAAAATGTAATATATAAATATACGTAAATACTTCAAGTATACGAGTGTTTGCATTGGCGTTTGCTGTTATGTTTATTTATTTATGTAATTTTTATTTATTTTTGGGGGGGTGTGGTTTCGGGATTTCTGAAGGGTGGGGCTCTGGTGAGAACTGCCTCCAGCCGTGAGACAGACACAGTTTTGACTTGTAAACTCTCGTTGCCGCTTAACCCAGTAACCACACTAACCTGTTAGAACAGGTTCATTAAAACAGATATTATAATACCTGCTTGAAGATTATAGACTGGCGATAATGCGCGTCTGAGATCCATCAGCGCGGCGCGTGAAACTTACCGGCGGGTTCCTGTGGAAGTTCTCCGAAGTTCTTAAGTCTGAGGAACAGAGATAATGGTTCTTCACAGCGACGAGTTTCAATGAAATAATGTAAGTTCACTTGTTAAACTTTCTGTAGGTTTCTTTATGAATTGGTATTTTTATTGTATATGTAAAGAAATAGTTCTCCCTCTTTATCTTGCGCTGGTATTACATTGTTGTGCGGGAGAATTTCACCGCAGGAGATTGATTTTGAATACAATTCTACAATAAACATGTTGTGTAAAGTTATAATATAATATAATAAATAACAATTACAATGCACCTGGAACTCGTGAGAACATGCTGCGTATTTATTTATTTTGTCTGGTCATAGTTGATGGTCAATAAATCAAGTGTGGATAAAGTTTATATGTGGGTGTACAGTGCGCTGTTACTTCGGCTATTGTATAGATTTGTTTAGGCCAGTAATATATTGATGGCGCACCAAAATAAGCGTCACATTACAAAGATATTTGTTATCACGGGTGATGGAAATGGTTATCGGACTACACAGCCGCAAATAAAACTCAATATGTCTGAATAACTGTCTGTGCTCACGGGCGCCCTGACATGATCATCAGCCTCCAGCGTTTCCATGTGGGCCTTCTGAACGTGTGATTCAAACACAAGGCGCCTACTGTATCAAAACTGTCTAGGTAGGTAGTTCATCTGCTTTTGGAGCACGACCATAATGTAGGTGCATTTGGAATGCGTGTCATCAGATGTGATGAGCTGGGCTGAGCTTACGTGATGATGAAAAAACGAGAGAATGAATATCCAATTTTCCTGTAGTGATGATGGATGTGGTGTCTCCAACTTTAGAGAAATAATTAAAAACTGTTGATGTGATGTCGTACTTCTAAAGCTTTAAACCTTTGTCATCTGTCGGTCGTGACTGGCACACACATTGATGTCCGCTGATGTTTTGACCAGCAGTATGTTTTTCCAACTCAGCAGTTTTAAAACTCATTGTGCTGTCAGTTTTGCATATGTACTTACAATCTTGCCTACTAATAAGATTGTACTTGTTTCTTCTGTTTGTGCTAAGGTAGACAACTTAACAATAACGTTCTCTAAAAGTTGTCTCAAAGCGGGCAAAAATGTTCTTGCAGGAATATTTGTGAAATGTTTCTTTAAAGTTATGTATCACATATCAGAAACGCTATTAAAACCCAAATTAAAAAATGTTTGTTTAATGTTCGTATAAACGAACCATTACTTTAAAACGTTGTAAACCTTCCTTGAGCTTTTAAAACGTTCTCGTTACTAAATGGAAATGTAATGAAAACATTCTCACAACCTAAGATTGTTAGCTGGGTTGGCTTTACTACAAACAGCATTTCGTTTCACCAAACGATTCTTATATTTAGAAATTGCATTCATGCATTTTCATCATCTCGCTTTTGGGACTCATTTTGTGCTAATGCTGAATCAGGTTCTTTATTCTGCTCGTCACTGACCCCATTCATGTGTATTTACATATTCTTAGCCGAGTGTTCAGAACAGCATTCATGTTTTCTATAATGTCATGTATTACATGAATATTATATAATGGTTGTTTGAAAAGGCTTCTGATCTTTTATGGCTGATCATTGTGGTGAGATTCACCATCTCACGCAGTTGTTTGAAGGCTGTATTTAACCACCTATAAATAAATAAACACATGAAAATATTTATTTAAAGCGTAACCATATGTCGTAACATTCTGATTGGTTATTAGGATTCGTATCTGGCTGTTGTCTTTTAGATTAGCTTAGATCTGCTGATTTACGTCTCCGACGATGAGCGAAAAACTAACCGTGTTTAAATCCCTTTAAATTTGTTTCCATTGTGGTCTGCTATTGAATGGTGTGCTGCGGAGGTTAAATAAAATATGACCTCTGGACTGTAGCCATTGTCCCGCTAGTTAGTTCTGCTAGTGTGCTGTGGGTTGGGAATAAAGATCTCCATTATCTCCCTCAATTCAGTTTCTAAACAATGGTTGTAGAAATGATACGAGACGTCGAGACTTCACGCAGGTTCTTGCAACTTCACGCTGAAGATCACAGACTTCAGGCTCTGATAGACACAGTATCAAATGAAGCATCGCGATAATCTCATGATACAGTTTTTCCATCCATTCGCTATAATGAAGATGTTCATCTAAATGTTAATGCGGTGGAACAATGGCCAATTAAACCAATAAAGTCTCAGGCAGAATAACTTATGAGGACTCCAGTGACTGTCATTTCCCACTGGAATCTTCATTTTCCAGGAACTCCGGATAATGGTTTGCTAGAATTCGCCGTCTGGAGAGCAGATTCCAGACCAGAGGTTGTAATTGTTTAAGTTCAATTGCAGATTTTAAATGTGCTTGATGTGTTTTGTAGGGGAAGCCATGGATTTGTGCATACCCAGCTAACAGTTCTATGTTATAAGAATGTTTTTTTAACATTTCCATTAAGTAACAAAAATGTTAACAGTGTTGCTTTGAAAGTTCTAGGAAAGTCCAAAATGTCCAATTTTTTTAGACATTGTATTAATTAAAATAAAAGTACGTTTCCGCTGCGGTCAATCCCACAATGCACCTCTAGAGTGTGGGGCTTCACTTCCATAGTAATAAATTGGAAACGCTCGCTCACCTCTTGCTATACGAGAAAGGGTTTCTGTGTTTACTTATAATTGCTTTAATGGAAGGTATTCCAGTGTTTATCTTGTACTGCTGGCAGCTAGGATACTGTATGTTTAATGCATTTATTTTCCATGTACACACATGTATGTGCAATTTATAATATATACAATACAGTCGTTTTACACTGCTAATGTTTACAGTGCACATTAAAGATAACACATTAAATGTAGTTATTAGGGTAAATAAACTAGATGACTCTCTCATGTTTGGCAAACATTTCTCAGTTCTGGTTCGCCGTCATTTCAAGTTATGTTTTGTAAATGTTGGTTGTAGGAAACTTACTACACTATTACCCCTGACATGGGAGAGCGATTAGTCATTATGTAACGAGGCAGCTTTTGCGTCGCTGTGGTCAGTCTTTTGACAAGAAAAAATGTTGTTTCCAGGCCACAGATGCGTAATTTAAAACTTTAAAGTGCTCCCAAATTATAGACATATCAGAATAAATAAGGATATTTTGCTCCTGTGTTTGTGAGAGTGAGAGAACAGTTCACGTAGTTTAATGACTAACGAAGCGCAAGATGTTGATGCAACTTATGTGAACAACATTTAATGAAACTTCGGACTGTTTTTAATTAAACGTCTGATAGCGGGTTACAGGCGTAACTTTTCCATGTCTGCGCAATACTCCAGATAAGAGGAGTATTAAATTAAATGGTGGTTTTGTTTCAACATTTCATTGGCTGAATTTTCTGGCAGGGTTTCGGTCATTAGTGGAAGGTGGTGGAGATGGAAGTTCCAGAAGATTCTCACAGTTGTTCTGCTGCTGATGTGCCTTCCAACCTCAGGTAAAGAACATTTATAAATATATATTATATATTTATTTATATATATCATTTTGCCTATGGTGTGTTTCGTGTGTATACGTGTGTGTATATGTGTATGCATGTATATGTGGTGCTCATCATGCTAATCCACATTGCGTTCATTTATTCACCTCGTTCCCCAGTTTAATTTCTCTCCTTTCATTTGCTTCCTGGCTAATTTCAGTCATTCTCTTTTATATGTATATGTGTGTATGTACCTTCTACACTCCACTTTCTCCTGTTTGGTCAGTAGACAGAACTGTGTTGCATTTCGCGTCCACCTTTATTCATAACATGCTTTTGTTGCACTTTGCTTCAAATTCACAACTAGTTCTACACGAAATAGAAGCACCTCAAGTTAATCGAGAACGTGGCTCTAATCCTTCTGAAAGCTCACTGAAAGATCTCAACATGAGACGGTGATGAAATCTCATTCACATCTCAGTCCAAATAAATGACACCCATAAATCACAACCCAGTTGGCTGTGCAGATGTACTTCAGTCTAAAATAATGAGTTCAGTGCAACAAATCCTGCATATATTTCATATGATTAGAACGGTACCCAAGATGTGTGATCCTGCCAGCTCTGTCAGAGGTCTCCCAGCATGCACTGCCTGGCTGTTTACCATGCCTGCTTCTGTTTGTAGGTCAGTCATTATGCAAAACCTAGTTAACAATTTCAGGTTGTAAGAATGTTTTTGTAATATTTCCATTGTGTAAAAAAAACGGTAAAAGCGTTATTTTTAAAGTTTTAGGAATGTCTGTTTTTTAACGTTATTTCTCGTAACATTTTTATAACGTTCCACTAACTACATACGAATAACGGTTAATATACTTTTAGAAAGAACGTTCTACTAACTTCACAGCAAGAATATTTTTGAGAACTTCGAGGGAACGTCAGCCAATGTTCTGAAAATGTTCCCTGTTAGCTGGGTATTCGGGTTGTTATTGCCGAATTGTTGACATTTTCCTGTGAGCTGCATATGAAAAGCATGTGTCCGTTTGCTGTTAGTCACATACCATGATTTTTTTTCATACGATTATATTGTTCCGAGCAGGAATGTTTACAGTCTTTGGCTGTCTGTCAGAAGTGGTTTAAAGGAACGATCAGGGAATAGTGAGATTGCTGAAGTCGGTTCATCTTTTGAGCGTTTGACTGCTGGGAGAACAGAGACTGATTTTAAAACAATCAATTTAACTTCGTTTAGTGAATCAGTGAATTGGGAGCAGAGAGAAGCCCGAGAGTAATTTCAAACAAATATTGATTTTACCAAAAAAGAGTCGGGTTAGGGTGAGTCTCTTCTGGGGATCTTTCAGACCTGATTTAGATCTAAATCAAGTGTTGCTTAAACTTGGAAAAGTCATTTTTATGAATTCAGATTTGTTGTGAGTTGTGTAAACAGCTCATCCAGACACCAGATTCCAGAGGGTCAATCTTTACTGTCCCTGTGCAGGAGCGTGTCATTAAAACCAGATGTGATTATAGAACAGACCCCTCCCAGCTAACGATTTTAGATTGTAAGAACATTTCTCTAACGCTTCCATTAAGTAACAAAAATGTTACTTTGAAAGTGTTAGGAACATTCAAAATGTTAACGCTTTGTTATAAAAATATAATTCAAACTTTAATTCTGTAAAGCTTTAAAAACGTTTTACTAACTACGTAAGAATAACGCTTTGATATATATAATTTATATCGTTCAAAAACATTCTATTAACATTATTGCAAGAATGTATTTAATAAGTTTGATAGAAGTTCTAGAGAACATTAGCCGGCGTTCTGAGAACGTTTCCTGTTAGCTTAGAATCGTGTTATTCGGTTGTTCTGTTTTTACATGGCAGCCATAACAGTGTCACACATTTATTTGTTTTTCTACCGTGAGTCATCAGCAAACCTGTCTGTTTACTTCCTGTGGGTGTGTTTGCTCAGTTTTGTCTCTGTTCCTAATAGATCTTAGTAAATATAAACTGCTCTGTTTCGTTTGAAGAGCAATTAAAAAAAATGAGAAATCCAAACCAAGTGCTTTTAAAAGCAAACTCCCTCAAAAATAGTTCATCCTCCTGTACAGTTTGAAAACTGCCTGTATGCAAACAAACACACACTCACACATGAACAAAGGCAGGTATTTTAGGTGATGGGCTCAGTTAAGCAATTACACAGCCCATGACAGATGAATGAAACACACCTGAGGTACAGACACAGCGTGCCGAGCGAGGGAAATTAGAAACAGCAGGAATAAAGCGTTCACAAAATGCAGTGCAGATGAAAGAGTTGTTTGTATTTTTTCACCCTGCAGTAGATCTGACATTCCATCCGCTGGCATCTGTTCAGAGCGTCTGTTCTTCCAAAACATCTTCAGATCATCTTCTCATTCCTCCAGTGTAATCAGACATTGACCTTCATTGACCTTCATGTCATCATCAGTCGCTTCACAGCGATCAGCTCAAATCTCATCAGATCAGCAGCTTTATTTATTTATAGATTTATGTTTTCAACTGTTCTGGTATGTCCAGACAGCTTGAGTTGATGACAACAGAAAATGAGGGAACAAACACACTTTGCTGATGTAATTTTATTACTTTCCATAAACGTTTTTGTTTTCCCTGCTGAGTTGATGTAGACAGACAGACAGACGGGCAGGCGGGCAGGCAGAAAGATATGAAACAGTCGTTTTGTATTCATGAATAAGCTTTCTTTAAAAAGGAAGGTGATGTGGTCGACCTCATTACAAACACAGTACCAAACATTGAGTTGAACTATGTTCTTTATGGGAACCAGAACTCTGGACTGGAGCACCACATGACGCTGTGTCAGATCAGAGGCTTCAGTAGTCACTCACAAACACAGTGGCACGGCTGGTCAGCTGACAGCTCTGCACACGTCTGTGAAACAGCAGGACTGCAGTAGCGTGTCTTCAGTCTTCTGCAGAACACTCTCAGGCCACTTGTCAAAAGCTGATCCCGTTCCTTGCTTGCTTAAACCCCCAGACATGACAGAGGAAAGTGTGAGCTTTCTTTTGTTTTCCTTTCCTCTGGGCCGAGGCTGAATTTTCCACCATTAGCCGCCCCAGGTGTTTCGTTTGGGTCTCATTTGTGGTCACCGGTCGGATATTCTGGTGTCACATTAATGCTGGGCAGCATATTTGATCCTCCAGATTGCAGCGGGAAAAGGATGAGAGAGCTGAGCTCATGAATATTAATTAGTTCATGCTACAGTGAGACTGCTAGATCGACTGTACATTTACAGTGTTGCGTACACACACAATGCCTGTTCGCTTTTCAGAGATAAATGAGCAGAAAGAGTTGCATTGTATTACAGTTGTGCGTCTGTTTGCAGCGATGCAGCCAAATACATAACGTGTTACGCTTGATTCAGTACTACATCGCTCTCTAAACGCATTTTTACCACATACTCTCCCTGTCCTGTGATTCAGTAAGTTTCTGTTCAATTGCTCAGCCTTTAGGAGTGTTAAAGAGCAACCGTGTCATTCCTGGTGCTGTTCCATTACAAAGTTATCCCAGATACGTTCATCTGAAAATCATGTGTTTTTGTTAAACCTGACAGCTTCGTTTCCTGAAATATTTGTATGCATTTCTTGTTGGGAACAGACATTGAAATGTGTTGACCGGTTTACAGTGTTAGTCTGGGCTTTGGTTACGTTGAATGTTCTGTGGTCATGCATACAGCAGAATCTCTTGTACTGTAGGTAGTGCTGTAAGGTTTGGGTCGGTCTGGAATTCAGATAAAGTAACAAAAACATAAGAAATGTTGTTTTGAAGGTTCTGGGAATGTTTAAAACATCCATTTATTAGATTGTTTCTCTTTTGATTTGTTATTATTATTATGTTTTTATTAACATTATTCCAACTTTTGTTTATTTAGTACCATTTTTAAAATGTTCCACTAACAATTTAAGATTAACATTTTAGATATATATGTGTGTGTGTGTGTGTGTGTGTGTGTGTGTGTGTGTGTGTGTGTGTGTGTGTGTGTGTAAAGCCATCAAATCCTAAATGTACAGCCTCTTTAGTGGTATGAGAACCAGAGTTTCTATGTGTGTGTTTAGAAGCTAACAAGCAGGAACATTTCCTTCATGTCTTTACGGCCGCTGGTGGACCTCCTGCGCTTTCTTAGATGATTCATGTTTCAGCTTTACCTCAGTTCTCAGCAGTGTCGTTACTGGAGGGGAAAATGTCTGTTTCCACAGAGATGCTATGAAATATCATCATTTAAAGCTCTATTATAAGGCATTATAAATCTAAAAAAAATGAGTTCATGCAAACGGAAACATCAGTTTTATGTCTTTTTTTATCTTATTGAAGATGTCCTTTGACTTTTTGGACTGGCTATGAAATGTAACTGTCAGTATTGTTTGTTTATGTGAATCAGATTTGGTGGTTTTGTCCCGAGGAGGTACTTCCACTTAAGAACGTTACTTTGGACAGCAGTGGGAAAGTTCTCTCAACGCTGACTGATATGCAGAAAAAGAGCTTGTGGTTTTCATATACTGTATGTTCTGCTGGAGACTGTATGAACAGAGTCCATTGTCTGTGAACATACACACTGTTCGTTTCCAGAACATTCCAGTTTCCTTCAGCTCGTTCTTTCAGTGACTGTAGGGAATCCTAAAGGAGGTTGTTGCTTAACTGTATTTAATGGATCTACCAAATAGCTAACAAACAATGTGCGAGTCTCTCTTTACTGGAAAATAGCTGTAATGGATTTTGGGGTTCCTATTGTAATTTATCAGATTTTGCTGTTGGACTTCAGACTGTCCATATCGGACATGACTGTATTTACTTGATGAGTGTACGTAACAAAATTATATTTACCAGTGGAAATTTCCTCCGACCATGACTTGCCAAGCAGGGGCGTGTAAAAAATCACAGCGGAAGAAATAATTTTCAGTCATAATGACTAATAATGACATCATGTGGGGTGCCCGCATGCACTGGCTTTCCATGCACCTCAAATCTGTATCTGTTTCCCTTCCTGTCTGTCCCTTTCGATGCACTGACTAACCCAGTGGCTGTCTGATCTCCTTACCATCTGTTTCTTCTCCTGTCC
>JAZGTJ010011847.1:0-16485 GCA_036877575.1 Botia almorhae
CCGTGGGATCATCAGGGTGGAAGGAGAGGTAGAGTTGGGTGTCATCCGCATAGCAGTGATAGGAAAGGCCATGTTTCTGAATGACAGATCCTAGAGACGCCATATAGATGGAGAAGAGGAGTGGTCCAAGAACTGAACCCTGGGGCACCCCAGTGTCTAGGTGTTGCAGGTTAGACACCTCTCCTCTCCAGGACACCCTGAACGACCTGTCAGAGAGGTAGGAACTGAACCACCGAAGTGCTATACCTGAAACACCCAGTGATTCGAGCGTCGTCAGGAGGATCTGGTGGTTAACAGTATCAAAGGCGGCTGACAAATCTAGCAGAATGAGAACTGATGATTTGGAGTCCGCTTTAGCCAGTCTATGGTCTTCAACAACCGAAAGCAGTGCAGTCTCTGTCGAATGTATAAAAGTTGAAAAACGTATATTGTCTAGTTTTCTCCTTGAAGAATTAGGTGGGTTACTGCAACTGTTCTTGATGCAGCAGGTATGATCTACAGTGTTGACATGTTTCATTATCATTACGAAAAATCATAATACTGACCTAAACTTACTAGCAGAAAGGCATTGTGATCCTACTAATATGGTGTTGAAACAAAGCATTTTCCCAGAATTCAACCAGGCTTGATAGCTTCACATTCTCTATAATGAATGATGACCAAGTGCAAGATTCCGTACACAAATAAAAAAAAAATTTTGTAATTCACTGGCTTAACCACACTTACGACCAGCATGGAAAACGTATCTCAAATGGATTATGTAACCATAATGCATGTTATCTATGTATGAACAACATATCCTGCATTATCAGTGTTATTCTTGTGGCATACATGTCCTAAAGTCCCAACATGCATTGTGTGGCTGGCGTCACGTCCCCAACCCCAGAGCTCAAAACTACAGCATGTGATATTGCAGATATTCACTCAAAGTCTTGAACAGAAATTAATTTTTTTTACATAATTATCTGTTATGTAAAAAAAATTCATTCGCTATAAGCTCATTAATTGTGAGACTAAACGCAGTATTTGACGTTGTTATAAAATGGATTCGCTACAGTAAACAGGTTTTTTTTCTATTACAGGTTTATGTATGTGAACTTGAGCTGGTTTTGTTCTGTCTGTCTCAGCTGTCTCAGATGAATTGGACAGTTACATGTATCAGACTGTTGGACATCAGGCGGTGGATTTGTACGCTGAAGCCCTCGATCTGCCTCTGTACAGGCACACAATTGAGGGCTCCAGTCTGGACACAGGTAGAGAATACAGCCAGAGAGATGGAGATGAGGTGGAAGACCTTTACCAGCTGTTAAAGCTTGTCAAGGTACCTAGAACATCTGTGTCCTACCATTTTATTCACTTTATGAGGAATGTTTATAACAGATCCTGACAGGTCACTCTGAAATCCACTTCATACTAGGAAACTGTCAAATAAGGGGGAGCAGGATGGGCGCGAGCCGGGTGTTTCGGGTGGGCGCGAGCCGGGTTAACTTTTAAAACTTTTTTTTAAACATACAACTAGTTTCTATAACTGCATTTAAACATCCGCTCAAAACAATATTCTATATTGGCAAAAACACTAAATAGACGTTTTACTAAAAATAAACACAATTTTTAAATTTAATTTCTACAGTATTTTTTTACGACACCTTATTTATGCTGCATTTATGCAGTAATTGTGTTAAAGAGTGTTTGACTAAGCAAATCTCATGATAATGGGCTGTTAAATTTCTTTTTTATGTTTCTGCATTAGATATGTTGTCTCTTTGAAAGTGTGATTATTATCAGACTGCCGGCACATTTCTGTGTCTGTATGTCTGTCACTTACAGATGGACAGAAGATCTGTCGTTCTGTGTTGTGTGTCCCACAGGGGTGATGATGGTGTGGTGACAGCTGCCATAGACACAAGTGTCTAATGTTGTGGATAAGTACGCCACCGCCATAGACATATGACTTTAAAGTCGTTAAAATGCCCAATATCAGCCTAATGCCTGGCTAGTGTCAGTGCTTTCTACTGAAGTGTTTGAGGTTGTAAAAATGAGACCAAACTCATATGTCTTGACTGCTGAATGGGTCACAGGCTTATTTCATTCACCATTTCTGAATATAGAACCTTTCACAATTTCAGACATGGTAAAAAAAATGGCTGATGGTTCTGGGTTGTCAAAATACTGGACAGAGAAAATATCGAGAAAATGATCAAAGTAGTTGCTACTGCATGTGAAAAAAAATGACCTATTAAGGGCTTGCAAAATTTCAAAATTCCTGGTAGCCCTTTAGGCGAGCACTCTTCAGATTTTAGTAATCCGAAATGAATTTAGGTAGCCCAAAAAATATATATTTTTTTAATGTAGAATATTGTAAAGGAGACAAAACATTAATTAACATTTTAAAACACAAATAACAACAGTCGTATAAAATAATCAAATTACAATCATCAATACAAATATTTGGTTCTAACTGAACTGAAATTTCTATGAACTTGTAAAAACAATGTTTTTACAATGAGATTTCATTTGTCACTTGAGGAGAGTAATGACTGACAGGACGAGCGTCACTGATACATAGTTCTCACGATCGCGAATTGAAAGTGAAAATTGAAAGCGAGCTCGCATTCAAACACGATTTTAATACCCCACATATTGATAGTGGCTCCCCGATGCCCGAAAATTACATACAACATAATTACCCAACCAGGCTTGTGAGATAATGCAAAAGCATTACAATATATTTTTCTTCCTTATAAGATGGCCCGACAGGTGGGGCTAAAATACATTTTGGTAGCCCGACTGGATGACACAATAGCCCCGGGACGTTGGGCTAGCGATTTATTGTAAACTCACCTGTGTATATCAGCTGCCTTATGTCCTATTGCCATTTGCTGGGAGATATCTAAATAAAAGCAATAGCCAGTAATAAATCTACAAATGCAAACTTCACACATGTTTGTACAGCTATCCTTGTCAGGAATCTCTAGCCCCTTACCCTAACCTAAATCATCCCAACTAACTGTCTAACTTTAACCCTTACCCTAAACCTAACCTTACCTCAATTCAAAGCTTACCCTAAAACCAAGTCTTAACCCTCAAAGAGCCCTTTAAAGGGGTGTCAAAGTTTAGACTTTACTCTCTGTCTTCACTCCGATGGCACAACTGGTGTACATGTACACAACGCACACACACACGGACTATAGTATAAACAGCATCACTGGACAACCAAGGCAGTATTTCCACCAAATAGTAACTACTTATAGTTTAAAGGTCATTTAAATCAAACACTTTTTTTTAGCTTGTTGAGCTACTTTAATTATTACTTTTATAATTACTAATGAGATAATTATCAGATGAAATAAAGTTGAAATCATACAGATCTCTACCAGATGTTTTAAAGGTTGAAGAGAAAAAAGATGACTGCAGGCAGATTCAGAATTGTACATATATTTCATAAAATAATTTTTATAAGTGTCTTGTCATGTTTGTGATCTAAACAACACTTTAAGTCCGGAAGTGTGCACAATTGCAGAAATATAGATATATTTTATATTTACTTCAATAACACTATGGACAAAATAATTTCTTTTAATTTTACACTAAAATATGTTATCTGATGATCTTGAAGTGACTGGATTGATAGGTCACGGGCACATGTTTTGCTGACTTTTGTTGCTTTTATGTTTGATTTGCTCAAGAAAGTGTTCAACCTGCACTAATTAACTTAAATCTCCTGTAGTCACATGATGCAAAATTACATTATTACATTGTGTTTATGCACACAGAAAAGTTAATTTTATTTCTTGGTTTCAATACACGCTTAAAAATTTTAGAGTGAGTATATCAGCAATTTGAACATTTCCAGCACATTTAAATAATTGAGCAATATTACAAAAGCATCTCATCAAATGACATACTTTCTGATAACCACTTTCAATTTAAGTTTATTTTATAGCACTTCTCATAGTTTTGCATTGTTGCAAAGCAGCTGTACAGAAAACACCCTGTTAAACAGACAACAATAATAATAATAGAAAAATTGTATATATAGAAATAAAGAAAAAGTTTGGGCAGAATAATAATTTTATGGGTTTGCTGGGGCAGTGTGGTTGAGCTAAAGATACTCTTTAAGAACCCTTGCGGGCCCTCGCACTTCAGTCAAGCCCAGGCCCCTGAGTATGGGGACCATCAGGCCCTCCTGAACACATGTTTGCTTTCTCCTCCTCTGTTAGGCGCTGGTCTTACTAACTTTTATTTGTCAGCTTCAGACAGCTGCGGGCCTTAACGCTGCAGGCATTCACATGTAGTTTTCCTGCCAGAAGGGCACAGGGTTCAGCCTCGGGCCCCGAATGTGAGCTGCCATGATCGGTTGTGCAAGCACGCGGAGGTGTCAGGAGTAAAGTGCAGCTCATGCAGAAAAAAATCAGAAGGGTTTCAGATTACATCCACATTACTGCTGCAAAAGAACATAAAAAGAAGCAGAAACCTTTAAACCTGCTTAATACATAAATAATGACCTCAGGTCAGTCCCGCGACGAGGGCATTTAATAACACGGCTAATAGAAGAGAGTTTGAGCACAGTGGGGGAGAGAAAGTGGAGGAAACCGGTTTTAGAGTCTCCTCATTAAATAACAAAAGCGTAAGCAGTTGCCACCTTTATTTGATTGCTCCCCCGATGACACCAGTGTCTTCTGACTGTCTTCTGAATCAAACCTGCTCTGATGTTCTTTTTTTGATGTCATAACAAGATTAGTTTGCCCAGAGTTTCTGTTTAGCTTGGATGTCCTGTCTTACTGTGCTGTTTTAATTTTTGTGTTGTGCTTTAGGATTCTATGTGTAGTCTTCATAGTTTTGAAAATATATTTGAAAACAGGGTATTTGCTTGGAAATGTTCTTTGTCTAGATCTCCACAGTGTTCTGATAATTCACTTACTCTAAACAGCAGCGTCTTGTTGACCTTCATTTGACCTTCATACGGCTCTGTTCCTTTCACAAAGTTCCTGCAAGACTCTACAGGACTCAAACCAGCTGTTGTGTGTTAGTGCTGCTTGTGTGGTATTTTTCATCTTGACAGACATGGTGTTTGTTTTTGGACAGAGCTGCATAAACATGCTTAAAAAATGTATGTGAAGGTGAATAAAATGTGTCAAAGCTTGATTACTAAGATTGTTGTTCATGTGGAGTCTGTGAGAATGCTGGTGTGTTTTATGGCCTCATGGGAGTGTGTAGAAGCAAGACTCTGATAACGCAAGACAGGCTTCAGTCAGACACGCTAACAGCTCCAAACACCAGATAAAGACTCTTGCCTGAAGCTCTTGTAATTTGTTTGTATTTTTCTGCCTAACATAGTTTGCTCAGTAGTGTTTAGCGATGATGGAAAGTGATAGGTCTTATCTGGGTTTGCTAAGGGCACAATGATCTAACTGTGACAAAACATTGTTTCTTCAACCGGACAGATAGTTACAGATCCAGAGCGGATGAGTTAAACATCAATGAATCCAATAGAAGACAAAACCAGTATAGAAAGACTTTTTTTTCCAGACTTCAGAAATAAACATGCTGGGCTCTGAATGGTTTAACTTTGACATATGATTGCAGATAATTGAAAGAGTCACACAGAAGTGTGTAGTTAACACAGCTGTAGAACAGCTTTAGGTTTGGGGGCTTTGTAGCATAATATATTTAGAAGTTTAGATGACTATCAGACAGATCTCAGTGTTTGAAGTTGTGAGACTCGTGTGTTTAGATCACAGCACAGAACTGACACCTGTGAGCAGATTATTTGAAAAATATTAATTTTCAGATTATTAAGGTAAAAGATGTTGATATTTGCATGATAGCAATACATGCGTCATGTGACACAGTCTGTAAGGTAAAGATTTGTCTTTATGATGTCATATGACATTAAATACATGTTGCCCCATCACAGGGAACTTTCAGTGTGAAGTTGCTCGGATGTCTCCAAGATTTGCTCTGTGAAACAGGTGTTTGTCTCTTTTTCATCATCATTGAGACAGAAGATGAGCAAGACACTCAGCAAGATCTGTCTGAGCAAGACACTCAGATTTCCGCTGTTTGGCTTTCTATTTCACATGCAATGAAATTACCTATTCATTGTAGGCAAATTGCTATTTGGAAGACAGTTTCTGGCTGTTGGGGAATCAGTTGGGTTTGACAGTTTAGTGTCTGCTGTCATTTTTTAGTTTTAGAGAAGGTACACGCTGTAGTTCAGAGTGGAGTTATTTTTTTAAACACTTTTTCTCCTTTTATGCTGTTAATACAACCCGCAAGAAAGATTATTCTGTCTAATGTTCCACTTTTTATTAAAGATGAGCTGTTAACGTAGGAGTTGTCTAGACATAGAAAGATAATGTTCAAAATGAAAAAGATACCATTTGGTTGCAAGTCACCATTGCTTAAGCATGCTGGATAGCACTGAGATAAATGTACAGGAACTGCTGATAATGTAAATACAGATAATGATGTAGATGGAGGGGATGAAAGTGGAAAAAAACCTGTAATACTGAGGGTGCTGAAAATACAGAAAAGAAAATGTTATCTGAAAACTTGAAATGAACTGGTGTCCAGTATCTCTTTTGAACACAGATTACAAGATGTTTTCAAAGACATTAACAAATCATCTCAAGAAGTTTTTGGCTACTTTAATTCATGAAGACCAATCATACTGCATGCCATAATCTATTTTTAAAAACCTGTTTTTGGTGCATGATCTCTTACAGCTTACTGAGCTATACAAACTATGTGGGTCTCTTGGCACTTAAGCTGTCTTTCAGGACCTTTATATGTACTGAACTTCTAAAGCATCTAAAATCGTAATCCTGATGTTTTAGAAGTGACCAGTTAACTTATGCAGATGATATTGCAGTCATAATAAGATTACAAGATGTCAGCTACTTAAATACAAGTCTAGATATTTTTCAGAGAGCATCTTCAGCACAGGCCATCTGGAATAAAACTGATGCACTGCTCATTGCTAGTGCCAGAAAGAGAGTCCACCTCACCTTCCTTACCTGTGTCAGTGGACTATGGGTGGTTTAAAAATTCTTTGCCTTTCTTGGCTTCAAGCAATACAGGACAAAGAATTGGGATGGAGTGTTAAAAAAACATGCTGGGGAAACTTCAGAAATAGAAATGATTTCAACCACAACTGTCCTGCAGAGGAAGACTGTTAGTGGTTAATAAATTAGCTGCTTCCATGTTGTGGCATCGATAAGCTGTTTTAGACCCTTCAGTGGAACTTGTACAGCAATTCCAGAAACACAGTGTATTTATTTTGTAAGGACATCATTGGCTTATTTCATGTGTGCTGAGTCTGCCAGTAGCTGAGGGTGGTCAATGCCTTATGTACCTCATCACAAAAGTTAAAGCGATGAGATTACAGCAGCTCAAAGATTACTCCATGATTCAAGCCCCAAGCCATGGATTATGTTTGGTTTAGCTGTACTGCAGAATACTGGTGGATTGGAACTTGACAGACAATTGCTTTTAAATGTCAGATGAGATAATTATAAATTCATGTTTTACAAGATTCTGTAAGAGTGTTTGAAAGGTATGGAATCAATTTAGTGTGGAATGACATGAACATTTTGGCCTTGAAGAGCCACTTTTATAATCCATGGTTTTATTGTCATGATAACATGCTGGATACAGAAATTAACAACTTTGTTGTAGCAGGGGTCTTTAAAATATAAGATTTAATAGTTTAAAAGAAAGTGGATTTCAGTAAAATAAGTTGAAGAGAAGTTGAAGGAAGGTCAGAAAGAATAGTGGGGAACGTTTTAAGTTAAAAAAAATCCTTCTCTATGTTACTTAAATAGTCTATTGAAAACGTTTTTGCTGCTGGGTCAAATCAGTGCTCTTTTCCTGAAGTGTTACTCCACATAATTGACAGGGTGATGAGGATACAGCATGGCTTCTTTTCTTTGAAACTTGAATTGTTTCTAGCAATAAGTACAAAGACACATTGCATGTACATTGCATGTGTTAAATATGCCTTTCATAATTATCTTGTACAGAGAAAAAAAATGCAAAATACAAAATTCTGTTTGTTTTGTACCAATGTCTGTCAGGCTGTCTAAAGAACATAAGGCAGACTCTTCCATGGGTTTTCTGGACATTGTGCTCAAACTGTTAGATTGCCTATTTGAGTGGAGTGTGGAGAGGTATGCAGATAGATAGTTTGAGAATCCGCCCTTTAGTAAATAATTACTTTGTGTCACGTTGATATGTATTTTTAAATGAGGTTATAATACCTTAGTACGGACATTAGTGACTGAATAAGAGTTTCTTCTGTGCTGAACAGCTAATGAAACAATATTTTACAACATTTGTGTTTTACTCTGTGTTAAGTGTAATGAAAGAGTGAATTCTGTGAAATGATAAAGATAATAAAACAAATGTAACTGAAGTCTTGTAACAACACAAGTCACTCCTGTCTGTCTGTCTCTCTCACACACACACACACTCTCTCACCCTCTAGATCTACTGAGATTTAGTAGAGGAGAGTGTAGTGAGAGTACAGTATTTTTATGCAGTGTATGCACTAGGGTTGGGTCGATAGACGATGCCATAGACATCACAATGCTGAGCCGGCATCGCGATCCTCCGCCCCGCCCCTGCCGCAGCAGCAACCCGCTCACATTTATTTGTATAGAGCTTTTCATATACATCATCTTCTACATAGCGCTTACTTCCATAAATAGCCTATACTTTTTATGAAACGGAGACAAAAGCATCTTTTAAACAAAACGTTGTTATTTTTATTTTCTTACATTTTATATTTCATTCATCACAGAAGTAATAGAAAAATATATATCGTTTATACATAACGGAGGCAAAACAAACCTTTCAAACAACATGCGGTTATGTTTTATTCCTGTCAATCGATTGCATAGGTAATTATAAAGTTAACTCTATTCCTGTCTTAGTTCTGAGCTTTCCTGTAGCTCAGTGGTTAGAGCATGGCGTTAACAACGCCAAGGTCATGGGTTCGATCCCAGGGATTGCACATACTCAATGTATAGTGATCAATGTAAGTTGCTTTGGATAAAAGCGTCTGCCAAATGCCTAAATGTAAATGTAGTTCGCCAGACACTTTTATGTATTTTTAAATCCAGCTCCAGGAGTCTGTCTCCCGGACAAATCACGGTGCCCGTGATAATTTGCCAATCAATCTAACGTGAACATTATAAACGTTTGCACATATTTAACAATCTGAAAATCTTCCATTTAACAATGCATGTAAAAGTTTTATAAATATTTGGTTTGAAATATACATATTCGTATACGTATAAGCTGCAGCGCGCCGTAGTGTAATGTCGCGTCACTGTGTAATGCCACGTCACAAGCTTTATGTGTCTCCATAGTAACTGGATTTGTCAAACTTGATTTGTCTTAATCTAAACCCCCCTCCCCCCGGCGCCGCCTACGACGACGATACCATCGTCCATCGCGATGTTTCACATTAGACATCGTACGATGCCAAATTGGTCGACATCGCCCAACCCTAGTATGCACAGTGCATGTTTGTAAGTGGATGTAGAACTCTATTATTATACACTTCTCACAGCTGTCAAATGGTTAGTGTGATTCTCATTGGATGACAATCATCTCATCAACATTTCCACCTGACCAATAGCACCCTGTTTAATAAAGCAAAAAAATATGCACCCATGCATACATACATAAATGCACAGATACAGTCTCTCTTTCACACACACACACACACACACATGCAATTTTCAGTGTTTTTGTTTTTCAACTTTTAAAAGTAAATGTTATGTATATCTATATGGTTATGTGTGTAGTTTGATGTTGTCAGCTCTGAGCTGTGATAAACCTCATATTCTGGGACAGTTAAAGATGTGATCAATGGCAGTCATGTAATCTGGAGAAGTCTGGAGTTCTCTGGAGGGTTTAGGTCTACTGGACTTAATTTTAAATTGTTATTCAGTCTCGGATCAAATGATTGATCACTTTGACTCCTACTTCCTGTGCTGTTTTAATCCTTATTCATTTGCATTATGTGGAAAAACAGCTCAGGCATTCTTCAAAATATCTTCTGTTGTCTGTGGCTTTGGAGTGACATGAGAGAAAGTAAATGAGGACAGAACTGAACATTAAGGTTGATGTCCTTTTCCTTTATTCTCTTGTTCATTAGGAGAAGGAGAATATTGAGGCTGTTTCTGTGGGGGCCATTCTTTCTGATTATCAGCGAGTTCGTGTGGAGAACGTGTAAGTCCTAATCTCTCCTCTGCTGTACTCTCACTGTCATCACGGTCAACGTTATACCGTAAAAACATCAGACTGTATTACTGGATTCTGTCATTATTTTCAGTCTAAACAAAACTTTTCAGTTTTGTAAAGACATTGAGTTATGAGTACAGCGAATGTTTAAAAAATATAATCTAGCAACAGAGAAAAAAAAAACTGTTCTATGAAATATAAATGTAATGGAATTGCAGAAATAATGATTGTTTTCAAACCGACTACCCAAACAATTACCCTATCCTCTGTTGGTTGGACAAGCAGGTCATCCATCTGTACACTAAAACCACTACTTGATTTGTAGGTTGATGTGTCAGTCAGCTGTAACACAGCAATGCGTTATAGTGTCACAAAGTCTCAGTGTTCACACACTTTAGGAATTCAACCTGCCAATGACTCTACATGTTTAAAATGTTTCAACATCTTATTAATTAAAAGAGTCTCTGTGTAACTGGTAACTGTGTGTTATTCTTCATCTGGAGAAAGTTTCAGCTCAGTCCTGATCTCTATAAGAATTCCTGCAGCCCCTTAACAGTGCATTACCCACAAATACTGTGGTCAGTAGCGCAGTGTCAACATTGGGACCCCACCACTGTCATGGGTCGCAGCTATTTCATCTTCAATTCCTTAACTAATCAACTAACACACTGCCACTACCTCTACTTCTTTTATAATAAAAAGAGAAAAGTGTAAATGTGAATACTGCGCTGGTGCTCTGTCAGTCTTAATTGCATGTCTGTTGTTTTTGCACTGTAACTTTCTCTGCAGGTGTGCAAGACTGCAGCTGCAGGCACTGGCGTACCTGTGGCGCAGGGACCAGGCTGCTCTGCTCAAAGAGATGATCTCCTGTGGCCTCCAGGCCATCCTTATCAAAGTGGCGGCATTCGGTGGGTAAGCGGCCAGGAGGAGCAGTCTGAAAACAGTATTGGGAAAACAAACAAGGGGCGATTGAAAAAAAACCTTTTCACAGATTCAGAAGTTTCTGCTGAAATTCACAGGATTAAAAATAAAGAATATTGCTGTTAGCAATGCATGTTCAAACTTTACATACGGAAAAGGGTCGCATATGAAGTGCATTGTTTATAGACAGCAGCTCCATGCACTGTTTGACCACAGGTGCATAAAGATTCACACTGCGAGATTGATAACAGACAGCTGTGCACACACCAGTAATATACATGCAGGTTGTTTTCCGACAGGCACTTAGTCGTGTTTTGGGTTGGAACATAGTGTGATGCCGACAGTGAAATCCTCATATAATCCGTTTAATGGCTGCAGGGCGGGCGGCCTGCTCTTTGACTCCTCCTGGCACATGCTGCCGCGGGGGAAACATTTATCAGATTTTAGAGACTTACTGGTGGGTTTTAATCCTGCTGCTGTTGTGATGTTCTGGCACATCCGGTGTGTGTTTAAAACACCAGCAGATAATACATGCTGCTTTATTCCTGATCAATCACAAAACCAAAATGTTAAAAGAACAAAACACCTTAGTTCAAAGGTCGATTAAAGGATGATTTGTGATTAAAAGACCATCGCAAGTAAACAACCATGTATTGTCCCATTGCAAGTTAGATTAATTCAAGCGTTATCTATCTGCATTAAATAAGCTGCACATATTAAATGTTTGTTCGCCTGAACATCAGCCAACATTGTGTCGGTGCGTTTGTGTCTTCGTGCGTGCTTTTGTGTCGTTGTGTTTGTGCTACAATAATACATATTTAATGTATAACTAAATGTCAGTCGACACTGAACTTCAGATGAGCCTGAAACATTTGAAACATTCTCTGCTTTGCTTCAAATGAAAGGGGAGAATTTTATAAGTGTTTGCTTTTCTCCCAGCAGCCTCAGGCTGCAGTAATTAGATATGAGAGGAAGGTGAGAGTGCCGGGTGAGCTGACAGTGTGTATTTGGTGACAGGTAGAAATAAACGCTTTTGTCTTTAACATCAGGGGTCATTAGGTGACCCAGCCAAATATGTTTCTTTAAATATCTCAAGATTGGATTAAAAGGGTGTTTTTTTTTCAAGTGAATATTAATATGTACCTACAGATACTTTATGTATTTGTTTTTATGTTCTTTAGGAAACTTACTGGCCACCTTAAAATCATTGTGATCTTTACAATGTTGCAAAATCATGGTGGCCCAGCCTGGTGCTCACACCTCTGCCCACTCTTCACTTTTCTGTTCACTCTTCTGGCCACCCTTCAGCCTTCCTTCTACCTACTCTTCTCCCCACTCTTCTGTCTTCTGCTCACTTTTCTTCTCTTCTGTTTACTCTTTAGTCCTCTGCTCACTTTTCTCTTCACTGTTCTATCACTTAACCAAAAAATTCATGTTGAGGGATCATTTACAGACAAATCATGAGAGAGTAACGCCAGCACTATGAGTGGGAAAATGCTAAAAGAGTCAATAGAATTGCATATTGCATCTCTTAAGCATGCAATAAAAAAACCATCAACAAACAGACCTGTAAACTTCACACATGCCAATCTGGCAGATCTGCCAATCCAGATCTGCTAATTTAGATCTGCTAGGCTTTCTGATATGATTATAAAAAAATAAAAAACTTTCTTCTGCATGGCCTCTGTGTCTTCTCTCAGATTACCCACAATGCAGTAAGCAGAAGGTTGAGCAGGTGACTTTAAGAGGGTTGGGAGAAGGAAACCTGTTTAAACCTGTGTCTTTCACATCCGCACCACTGCTTAACTTGTCCAGAGCAAAACAGTAACCGCTGTGTTCAGAGGCTGTGTCTGTAGGATTAATGCTCCTGATGGAGTTAATGAAAGTAAATAAGTTAAAAATCAATTTAGTTGGCAGTACAGTACAACACAACACTGCTAAAGATTATTTCTTGTCCCAGGACACTAAATAGCAACAAACACCAGCACGGTACTTTTGTTTTGCTTGTTACTGAGTAATTAGATTCATTGTTTTCCTCACCTTGTAAGTCACTTTGGATAAAAGTGTCTGCTAAATGCCTAAATGTAATGTAAATTGACCTAAGGTTTTCATGCATGAACTCCAAAACAGTAGTGCCTGTTTATGATTAAATGTTTAATCGTTTTAAAACATTGCAGATTTGGTGGGCAACACTTTTTCTTTTCAAACTTTTTCTTTGGAGCTGTCATTGTTATCTGCACATCCTAACACCTCTTATTTTGAACTTCGCCTGCTGGATATACAGCGTTTTTGCAGTAGTTGTTTGCCTTCTCCCGAATCAACTTTCCCTTGCGTGCTTTTGCAGGTTAGCCACATAGTGAACAAGCAAATTTTTGATCACAAAAGAGCTCCCACAGTGGCTCAGTCTCTTTTAAGGTGGCTTTTCATCCCTGTGGTACAGAATATGGTCTATTTATCACTCCCTCAGAGTCATGATTTTTGACTTAAGTGTTTAGGTTTCTACCAGTTAGGTTAAGTCATGCCATCAGTGATAGAGCATATTCATTAAAATGTTGCAAACACAGATTGCCTGCTTTCTTCAGAAGCAGGAATACACTCTGGTTGCTTCCCCTTCTCTGCAAAGCACTGCCACATGCAGGAATGTGACACTTTATACAACTGCGGCTCTCTCTTTTGCACACTGTTTGCACAACAAAGCATTTTTTGTTGTGCACTGTTTGCACAACAAACCTAAACCTTAATAATTTTCTTATTGTACATATTGTATTTTTGGTTGTACTACTGTTAATATGTTTTGTTGTAATACTTTTATATATTATTCATTAAGCACTCACCCTGCCTCACCGTGATCTGCCCCCTTATAGGCCCCAGATGCAGTCTGCTGCTTGCCAGACCCGTCCACCTACAGCTCCGCCAGCCCCTTCTTTCAACATGGAGTCAGAGAAAAGCACAGAGATGTGCTATCAGTGTCGTGTTGTCTTCCCTGCAAGAGAGACTGGAGAGACGGTTGTCTCCCTCCACCCTAAAGCTGCACATGGTGGTGATCTCTGCCAGCCACGACACAATGAATGGCAGGACAGTGGGATAGATAACATGTCCAGGTCCATGACCATGTCCAGGTCCATGACCAGGTCCATGACCATGTCCAGGTCCATGACCTGGTATCCCTCTGCCTGGTCTTAGACCGCATCTCATTCCATTTTGTCATTGGTCCTTGCGTGTCTACAAGGCACATTTTTTAGACCATAGGAGAGGCCGATCTCAGTGTCCTATCACTCAAGATGGCTGTCTTGGTGGTGCTCACATCCTTGCGTCTCTCAAGAGGGTGAGGTCAAAGGCTCTCTTTGTCACCAGTGACTGCTTGAAGTTCCGGCCTGGGTATTCTCATGCCACATTGAGACCGCAACCAGGTTACATGCCCAAGGTTCCTACCATTCTCTTTCAGGACCAGGTGGTAAACTTCCTTGAGGAAGGAAGATCCAGCCCTGCGTGTGGTTTGTATTATGATTATATTTGGACCGCAAAGTGGCCTTCAGACGATCTGAGCAGATTGTCTGCTTTTCAGGTCAGCAGAAGGGGAAGACTGTCTCCAAACCGAGGTTAGCCCATTGGATTGTGGAGGCCATTATCTTGGCATACCAATCACAGGACCTGACATGCCTGCTGAGGATCAAGGCACACTCCTGTGTCCTCAAGGACAATGGCAAGGGGTGCCTCACTGACATCTGTAGAGCTGCGGGCTGAGCTACACCCAGCACACACTTCTGCAAGGTTTTACAACCTTTTACAGTCTCACTGATATGGTAATGTGTGCCGTTCCTGTCCAGATAATGTCTTTGGGAGTGTCTTTTTTAGCACCTTCGGTGGACAACTTTGTTGTGCTCATGTGCTTAGTGTTCCACCGTGTATAATGTATTGTCCACGGACTGATTTCCCTCCCAGTGTAGAGTTTCTTTACCTTCACTACTGCAGCTAGCCACCTTCTCAGTTGATATGATCCTTTCCAGTAGATTTTCATATTTACATTTATTACAGTAAATTCAAGTTACGCATTTTGTCAGCGCATGTGTTCCCTGGGAATCAAGCCCATGATCTTTGTAATGCTTTACCAGCTGAGCCACAGGAACACAACGCAGATTATCTCTACCACATGGCACCTATCACTGGTAGGCTGCAGCCTTTTTAGTGCTCCACCCTTCTTAAGAAGAGGGACACTCAGCTTTAATGCTTAGCGGTTGGCCACTGCTTACAGCCCTACATGGTACATTGGTACTTGGTACATGCCTCCTCTCTACTGGTGTAAGGAAGGCACCTTATGCCTGAAGTGGGTTGAGTTCCTGTGGTGATTCGTATAGGGATCCCTAGTGTCATCACTGACACAACATCGTCGGGACACCACTTCTGACTCCTCAGCAGAAATCTGTGAGTGGTGCCCGCCAGCTCCCGGATTTCTGGGGTGGAGACTGCCATGCAATTCCACTCATCTTTTTTTTATTGGCCTTTAATATAAAGATCAAAGGCAATTGGGTCTCCCAAGAGTAAACCCCTGGTGTCAGCATTGACACAACGTCTCATTCCCTCCATCAGGGAACAAGGGTTACATATGTATCCAAGATAAGTATAATAATATGCCTGTACAAACACTGTAGCTCTGAAATATTGTAGATACAATACAGCGCTTATTTACTTGTTGCTAAATAATACAGATACTTTTTTCAGTGCTTGAGAATTATAAAATTACAAAAGTGATTAACACAATACTGGTGCATATTACAAGTGGATATTTTGAATGTCTATACTTATATTATTACAAGAAGACCCTTTCTGTCTAATATTGATGTATGTTTGTATACACACTCACCTAAAGTATTATTAGGAACACCATACTAATACGGTGTTTGACCCCCTATCGCCTTCAGAACTGCCTTAATTCTACGTGGCATTGATTCAACAAGGTGCTGAAAGCATTCTTTAGAAATGTTGGCCCATATTGATAGGATAGCATCTTGCAGTTGATGGAGATTTGTGGGATGCACATCCAGGGCACGAAGCTCCTGTTCCACCACATCCCAAAGATGCTCTATTGGGTTGAGATCTGGTGACTGTGGGGGCCGTTTTAGTACAGTGAACTCATTGTCATGTTCAAGAAACCAATTTGAAATGATTCGAGCTTTGTGACATGGTGCATTATCCTGCTGGAAGTAGCTATCAGAGGATGGGTACATGGTGGTCATAAAGGGATGGACATGGTCAGAAACAATGCTCAGGTAGGCCGTGGCATTTAAACGATGCCCAATTGGCACTAAGGGG
>JAZGTJ010011848.1:0-16485 GCA_036877575.1 Botia almorhae
AATTTCCAGGACCTTCTCTCCCCTTCTGACTGAGCTTACCCAATAACGCTACACAATAAGTCGTTGTGCCAACAGCCTCTGGACACACAGTGTGAAAAACAGACCTTTTCATCGATTCATCGCTCAGCTCGCAAATCACACATCAGATCAAACGAAGGAGAACGTAATGGATGGGGAGGGGCATGGCTCACTCATCACATTATCTGCGATAACACGCATTAGATGCTGTAGTTGTTATCATGCTGTCAGTGATGTCACAACCAAAACTGATGACTGAAGTCAGTATAAACTAAAACCAACTGGATTCATAGGTTAATAGTTAAAAACGAGAAAAGGGATTTTAACTCCAACAAATATGAGGAATTAGGATTTAGGTCATATTGGTCCGAGCTTGTATTTTCAGCTGGTGTGACAGGGCATCAGTTAATTGGCTGATTTCTTTTTTATCTTTTTAAAAAATGTGATGTACATGTATATTTACTATATGGTAAAAACAGGTTATTCCAAATATCCGGTGATCTATTCAGCTGACAGCTTGCATCATGCTTATGATGTTGGACCTCTCTGAAAAGTCAAGGCCACATGGAAAAGGGTTTTATTCAGCATTACAGGAGATGTAAATAAATAAACATACTGCCGGAGAGAAGCGCAGCATGTCAATGAACCATGAACTTGTTTGTTTTAACACTCACTGTTAATTTCTCTTTTCCTCGTCTCTTTCTCTGATCACAGAATATTCTTCCACCCTGTGCTGGCAATGATTAGATCATCTCTGCAAACGATTGCATGCTTTCATCTGTGTGGAAAAAGCTCAAATCATTCCGGCTGGCATGATCAACCAGCAGGGAAAAAAATCAAGCTTCCGAACGACTCGCCATTTGTGAATCAGTGCTCACTGGAGCTGGATCAAAGCATTCAACCACAGTAAGCAGTCGTAACTGAGTGCGACAAAAGTGTACATGCAAGCAGAGGGGTTTCTGGGATACATTAAGAATGGCTTTGGCTGGTTGAAGGACCCGCCCACCCTGACCCGCTCACTATGAGCCTCCCACCCTGACCTGCCTAGCACGTTTAACAGGCCTATGTGTGTGTGGCGAGGGGTATTTGGATGCCCCCTGTGTCTCGCTGCGGCGTGCCAAACTGTGGCTAATGATCTCACTTCCCCTGCTCGGTTACAGTGGTTTAGGAATGGCCACCAGTTGCTGTGACAATCTGTGGCCCAATAGGAAGCCAGCGTCTTTGAAAGCCTGCGTTCTTTATGGAGCGACAGTTTAAACAGTGTCTGACTAGAAAGCCTGACGCCTGACTGTGGTCAGAACTTTCTACCCTCTCTAACTCTAGTTTTCCTGTTCTCCTTTAAAGAACGGACTGATGGAATAAAGTTCTGTACTTAAACACACGGGCCGTGGAAAGCGTTTAAAATACACCAGGAAGAGAACAATTTTAATTTTCCCTGCTGTTTGCTATCTTATCAAAACAGACCTGTGACTTATTTCGGAGTCGTGACTCACCAGAACCCGCTGGGTTAGGTTAAGCAACCGGGATCAAGAAAGAAAAAACCTACAAAAATATGTTGTGTGTGTGTGTGTGGCAGCTGATGATTGACAGGAGAGGAAGTCTGGTTGGGTTTGGCAGCCACTCACTGGAAAAGCGTGAGTGGCAGCAGAAAAGTTTTGTCTGGCTCATACACACCTGCTAACTGAAGCAGCTCTCATCTGCAGCCAATACTAAGAGCGAGTGTGTGTACAGTACATCCCCTGTGCTGTGTTTGTGTGTGTGACACACACACACAGCTTTGACAGGATTCTTTGATTTAGAAGCAATGAAATGAATATTCAGTCCCACAACAGATTCATTACAGCAGCTCAAGCCCTTATTGATCAATACTTCAGAACCGATCACCTACGCTCATCAGTATCTCACCATCTTCTCATATTTTACTTAAGGCCACGTTGAGCGTACGTATCTATTCTGGTAACACTGTACGTGATCAGTTTCCTCTGAAACTCTCTTTAGAGTCTCGAATGACAATCAAAGCGCTGACAGAATAATACAAGGCTTTATTTATAAAACTTTATATCGTATTCTAAAGAAATGTTATGTTTCGTAAATGTGATTAATGGTGCATGATTAGGAAAATGTGATTTTGAGGTAAAGAAAACAAGCCGTTGACCCCAGACCCACCTGAGGCTGCATGTGCTGTGGACGTCTCTGGGTCTCCTGTCGGGTCGCGTCAGATTATTTTACTGTGGTGACTGCGTGGACGTCTGGGTGACTGCAGGTGTTCTGAAGTGGTATTTTTGGACACAATGAGACACAGCCAGAGGTTCACTCCACACCAGACGAGCAGAGAATCCCTCAGACCTCTGCAGTGACCACACAGAGTAAAACACCAATGAGATGTTGCGATTGACATATTAATATACACATCACGTAATATACTGTATATCACGCCCATTGAAGACTAAGAAAATACTGTACATTTGATGAATAGTTTTCCTCTATAGTACAATAACATTTACCTTAGATTTGATGTATTTATCAGACGCTTTTATTCAAAATGATTTCCAGTGCATTTAAGTCGCACATTTGGTCAGTATGTGTGTTCCCTGGATGTCGAACCCACAACCTTTGCACTGCTAGCACAATACTCCACCAATTGAGCTAAAGGAACACTAATATGCTAATATTAACACCTAATACCACCTAAAAATAACACCTACTATAACTAATTTACCTGCACTGCTACACATTATTTACATTAAGTTACCCTAATTAATAGCGTGCTTGTGCTGTGTGATATTTTACCCTCATTCCATAAGAAACTAAAATGTATCAAGAGTGATATTTAATATATAGATTATTTAAAAGCAGTAGTCTGAAACTTATTATGTTGGAATGTTCTGGATTTAATACAATTTAACCACAATAAATAATTCTCAAACCCCTATTATTCACACCACGAATGTATAATTTTCAAACCTTCTGAATATTGTGGCATTCTGCAGTCTGAGTTGTTGTGTGTTTGTGGTGGGCTGGTGCAGTAATCAGGGCCATATCTCGCTGTCTTGGCCCTTTCCTCATGCTTTCACAGTTGAGTGGCACTGCTTTACCGCGCCATGACATCCATCCCCTGCCAGTCAGTGCGGTTTCAATAAAAAGCAATCATTTCAGTCTTTATTTCTTATTACAGTCAGTCACTTTAATGTCAGGTCTCTGTAGAGATGCCAGTGCTGCCCACGACTGAGCTCAGAAACAGAGAAAAGACACACAGAAAATATGAACGCCGAGGGAAGAAGAGGAAAAAAAACAGCAGCTTTAAACAAGAACAACATGAGCAGGCAGAGAAAACTGCTGCCAAACTGCTTGAGATTCTGTGAGATTGATTTAAAGGTGCCGTGTTTTGCATCGTTCACCATTATTCAGCGTTAAAGTTTAGGGCTTAAAGAAACAGTTCACCAGAAAACACATTTTGCCGTTATATATTTAACCTCGATCACATCCCAGCGTACAGTTTTAGGCTGTATGAACATTTTAGTAACCAAAAATAATAAAAACATTTAAAAGGAAACTTTTTCTACAAACATTTATAACGTTATTGCTTGGTTACAAGATCATTATTTAAACATTTTTGTAATTACATAACATTTTTAAATTGTTCATTAACTACTTAAGAATAGCGTTGTTGATATAGAGTATATATACTGTTAAAGAAACAATCTACTAACATTATTGCAAGAACTTTTTTGATAACCTTGACAGAACTGTTAGAGAATGTTAGCCACTGTTTTGAGAACGTTCCCTGTGAGCCAGTATCTTCTACACCCTTTCATTTACTTTCTTCTGTGGAACAGGAGAGGAAAATATTAAATAATATCCTGACTGCTCTTTTACATGTTGTGCAGGGGAATGGAGACTGGCTCCTTAGGATTTAAAAAAGATTAATTTAATGTGGAGCTAAAAAGGTTTAGGAAATGACTTGAGGGAAATATGAACCTCAGCTCAGAGAGCTAGTATCCACACTCAAACAAAATACTGCAAGAAAATGACAAGACTAAGCAGAGGAAGAGTCACTATATAACTGGCAATGACAACCACTTAACACAGGTGGAACTCACAACTGAACTAAACAGGAATTTTCATAAAAAAGAACAACAGTACATGAATGTGTGGCCACTGGTTCAAACAGAAACACCAGTCTGTATGGAATAATCCAAACCTTTACTGTTTTTGTTATTTTAGCCTATAAAAGTAAAAAATTAAAATGCAAATCAATATAAAAATTAAATGCATGTGGTTAATAAATCAGGTGTGTTTCTCTGAATATTTCTATTAAAAATCGATTGCTATTAAAAACATTAAAATATATCTATAAAGTTTAAAGATTTAAAACTTCAGTCTTGATTCACTAGTAACACACACTTATTTCTTAATTTCTTTACTGACTTAGAAAGCCAGTCATGCAGGTTTGACATGAGGAGAATCAAACGACTGCATTTTTGGTGAACTGTCTCTTTAAGCCACCTGAGCTTTGAAAGAGCCACAGTCGGGCAATGAAAGGTTTCTGTGGGGCGGCACGAGTGAGTTTTGTTTGCAGATGTACCTGACGCAGCACAGAACGCTTGAGCACTCTGAGTTTCTGTGACTGTGGTCAACTGCATTACTGAAGGAGCTGGAAGTGGGTTTGTGGCTTCGCCTCTGTTTACTGCCATCAGGGCGTCTGTGATTGTTTGTACTTATGGAGGGGTGGAGTGTTCGGTAAATGCCTCCTGTTGGGTAGCCACACTGCAGGGAGTGGTAGCCACAGAAACCCTGGAGATGTGCAAGTAAAGATGAGGTGTGTTTCATTCTGTTCTGGAGAGAGAGGGAGAGAGAGATACAGAATGCATTTGAGAGTGTGTTCACGTAAATATATTGTGTCATTACTGTAAGTCTTGCATTAAAGGTATCAAGACGTTCACATTTGTACTACTGTTTTCTGAAGTCCACATTCAATGGAAAGGTTTGAAATTTTCCACCTTCTCTCTGACCTTTAGCATTAAACAAGCAGTGTTTAATTCCAGGCCAAATCTGTGATTAACACACTTCTAATGGTTAAACTGATAAAGACAATCAAATCTGTCTAAAATATTAAATATAAACTCACACACGGGATGTGTAAAACTCAAGAGTTAAAAATAAAGCGTTTCTGTAGCAGTTTTGTTAGGACTGCGTATAAGTTTTGAGTTTGGAAAGACGCGGCATGTTTCCATGCATTAAAATCTTGTACATAAAAAGCTCCTGTTTTCCACGATGTTGCCCTTTAAGATCATATACGCTGTGATTTCTCTTAGTTAGAAATCATAGATGAGTTATGACATAAAAGAATTCCACAGGTACAAACCCCCTGCCTGTATCACTACATTCACATTTATGTACATGTATTCACATTGTATTCAAAGCGACTTTAAGCTGTTACATTTTTATCAGCATGTGTGTTCCCCGAGAATCGAACCTACGACCTTTTGCGCTGCCAACGCATTGCTCTACCAGTTGAAATACAGGGACAGCAGCTACAGGATCCCACTGTGAACAAATATCATAAAACCATCAACAACTATCACAGATCAAAACTCAGCACAGATTCGTTCCTCACACAGAAAACCTGTGCATCATAATCTCTGCAGCGTAATGGACGGCTTTCATTTGTCTTTCCTGTCAAGCGCCATAATCATTTTTATATTTGCGCAGAATTTCAATCCCTCAGCGTGGACACATAATCATTGGCTGGGAGGAGAGGGGGAACCTGGGTAATGTGTTTAACAGAAATGATCCTGTTTAACTGCAGCCTCTGTTTGAACATGAGAAACTGCCTGATGGTCAGAATCAATTTTCTTACGGCCAAATTACTCCCACATTGGCTTAGAGTTTCACCTAAATGGCCAAACCTTAAAACACTAATACTACTCCTATTAAATTAGAGCCCCAATCATATAGTTCAAGTTATGCTTAATGCTGTTTGCTTTATTTATTGATGCACCGAGGGAGGCAGAGAGTGTTTTGTATTCAAAGTATAGATGTATCTGTGTGTGCGAGGCTTCCTTATCTGATAAATAGATAAGTGTAAATGTGTCGATGTGTTTATATCTATATATGTATGTGTTTGTATAATGGATATTCTATTTCATGGAATTACTGCAAAATAAAAAATCGGGTTCAAATCACCTTGATCATTTTTAGCACAACATTCAATATATTTCTCTATATTTATATCTGTGTGGAAAGCAAATCTTTCTGAATGACTACAACCGTTTCATTTCTGAGGCTAAGCATTAAATCTGTTCATTAATTTTTCTTAAATTTTCTGTTATAAAAATTAGCTAATAAAAATGCTAAAAATAAAACGTTTGAGGCCTGTTGTTTCTAAATTAAGCAGCAAACTGTGTCGGTTTGTGTGTTTTTGTCAGTATTGGCTGCATTGACTGAAGGGCTTTTATTCCTCACAACACACTAAGAACAATGGCCAGTTCTGTTGCAAATAAAGCAATTCGATGTAACAGCCCTCAGTGTATTAACAAACACACACACACTCTCTCATTTCCTGTAGTTACAGTTACTCTGGCTACAGGGTCCTATGACAAACTATATTTGCACTTCCTGCAGGAAGCCAAAGTGTCTAACAGGCAAACACATGAAAAGAAAACGAATCGTTGCTTTCATTTTACATTTTAAATGCCAAACAGCCTGTACTTTCATTTTAAAATTCTTACACCGAGAAACTTTGCTGTCCTAAATTTAAATGACTGATGTAACTTACAAGTTAAGCAATTTTTTCAACTAGTTTTTATAAGTTACAGTAACTTAACACCATTCGAGATTAAAAAGAGGGCGTTGAAATGACTCGTGCAGCCAGTTTCATCGAACTTAAAAATTGAATGCAGCGTTTTTTTAGCAGCATATGAAAAATTACCCGTTTCAAAAGAAAAAAATAATTGTACAGCCGAGACAGACAGGATCAAACTGTACTTGAAGAGAACTATTTGTAGAAGTTTAATGCTTTGAGCAAGAGGTTTAAAACAAACCTGCATCGCAATGTTTGAAGAACGTCAATAAAGCATTGCCCAACGTGATTCACCAGCTACCAAATACCCCAAGTGATTCTGGCCCAGTAATGAGATGAGGAGGTTTAACTGGTGGTTAGAATGAGAGGCTGGTGTTTCAGGGACCAGCTGCAGTACACCAGTCTGGAGAGGGGTGATTCTGCGCTGGGAGTGGGTATAGATCTGTGGCAAATGTGGGCACTTGGTAGACCACCTAACCAGGCCACACATCAACAACACACATGCCTGGCACCCTGCAACAAGCCAGCACGTCATCACATGAAAATACCATCTGTGGCTGAAGTCTACACATGCGGGACCTTGTTATCACATGTAAAACATCAAAGTTGTGAAACTATCACATGTGACATTCGTGTAGTTTTTCTTTGCATACTGGACGTTAAGCGACGACCTGACACTAACCACATTTAACATACAAAAAGTTAAGCAATAAGTCCTTGGTGCTTTAGTATTATCCTATATTATGGTTATCCTATATTATCCTTGTTGCAAATAAACATGTAGTTTTGTTTATACCTTTTGTCGTTGAATGAAATTTATTTGTAATCGACATTTCCTTTGACGCAATGAATTGTGGGGCGGCACTCACCACATATATGCGATACAGTCTTACATTTTGACTAAAATGTGATACATCAGAACAATTGCGGCCGTCTACCTTTAGGAACAGCCAGTGGGCCTATCAGAAACTATGAAACCCTAAAATGCTGTCCAAGTAGACAGCACACTAGGTTTTGGAACACAGCCTGTGACATAAATATATGCGCGTAGAGAGCGCTCGGTTCTGAGCACATCAGCGAAATCTCGTATTCTCTGCGAGGAGAAGCGCCGGGTCACTGTAATAACCTCTGACAGCTCGTCAGGCGTGAAGAGGGTGTCGAGTATCCACAGGGGCCGGAACACACCCCGCATTCCCGCTCCTGCCCTCTCGCTCGCACACACCCGCGCCGCGCGCGGAGGGAGGGGCCGCTGGCACTAAAGTGACATTAATGGGTCCGTGCTGACACAACAAGGCGAGCGCAGGGACCACTTTTCCGCTTCTTCATTGGTGAAGATGTCGCCTCGAGTTTCAGCATCTCCAGCACGCCACGGTCCGGCCCAATCGGGCTGGGGATTAAGGTTTCGTCTCTGGGAAGCGGTCACGTGATTTACTGTTGCTCTCGCGCTGGGCTACAGGTGGCCGGGATAAGATGACTACGGACCGATGTGTGTTTCAACCGCACCTCGGATCTTAAAATGGGCCAGAATCATTCCCTCTGTGACAGGCCTGCAGCACACAGAGTCACTGTATACTTCAAACACACACACACACACTAAGAGATGTTTAATTATTAATGCAAAATTAGAGCTTGAAAACTGTATCCTCATTACACAGAATAAGGAAATCGCCACAATCTAAGTGACGCTAAAAAATTAGGATCGCAAATACGATTTCTGGGAAAAAAATAACATTATGGCTTCAGTCTACATGACATCAAAATACACCCCTTTTACTTTAATACACATTCCTAAGTGCACTTTATTTTGAAGAAGCGAGTGTTTTTCAGGATCGCGATTATGAGTGATGCAGCCTTTCTAAAATCATACCAAACGTTAACACAGTAAGTTCATGCCAATTAATGTAGTATTTAACAGAAAAAATGTTGCCACTGATATATGGCAAATTACTCTTGATTGAAATCCATGTCTCCCTTAAAATGGGGGCCGGCCCAGTTTTAATACCTCTATGATCAACTGCATCACTGCATTAAGGTCTGTCTCTGTTCTGATGCGGAACGACCATGTTTTACCTGGAGATACATCACATAAACGAAGTCAAATGTTGTGCAAATGCCATTTCATGAAATTATTTAAACCGTTTCGAAAGAAAAAGTATTTTGTATAATGGTTCCTTAATGTTTACCTACAGATTCTTCTGCTGAAAATAAATGTGTTTGCGTATATTTCACAGAAAGTGAGGTTTGTGCGCGCCCGGTCGTGTATGAATGTGTCTGTGTGTAGATCCAGAATTATCTCATGCGTTTAAGGAAAATGCGAGTGTGTTGGAATGTACAGTGTGTCAACATCAGATGTGTGTTTGTGCCCACATATCTGAAGGGACCCAGTCTGTGGTCGCTGGGTGGCCAGTGGCTCCGGCCTAACAAGACCATTTATTGTCTCTGGTTATATATACCCGCACTCTGGTCTACAGGTCTTTCTCAGCTCAGGGCGAGCCAATTAAACTCTCACACCACATCTCCAATGAGCCTTTCATTTCTGGCCTGCCTTTGGTCTGAGATTACAATAACAAACCTGATTTGAAATCACGGTTAACCTACCGCATTAAAAGATATGCAGGGGGAAAGCGACTGCACCACATCTTGATGTTTGGGTTCATTATGGTTACAGTGGCCGTTTCATGTCTGGAATTGTGCCGGGCTGTAATGTAGGATGTAGAGAAACGTTCAGCTTGTGAATGGTTTTAACCTCAGGCTGACACCAAACTGAGGATCTGTCCGGGTCACATTCTGAAGGGATGGTAACTTACTGTTTTTTATTTGCGTGTACATCAAAAATGGGAAAATGCACAGGTGAGAGCTTTCTGAAATCTCATTGTTTCTCCTATACAGCCATGAGATTAAAGGAGAGCAAATGGAAACGGTTGCTTGGGTCTATTTTTTAGGAGATACATCTGAGGCCAAATTAATACTTAATCTCACCGAAAAATCTACAGACTTACACAGAACCGAATCTCACATTATTCAAAATGTTGCACAAATTCACGTGTGCCATTTCTGAACCACTGTGTTCACCAAACCGAACTGTAAAAACAAACAGCAACACAAAACACTTTTCTAATGTGGTTTGCAAAATATAAACTAAAATATACAAGAGGTGTCATGAGTCCTGGATGCAGAGCGTCATTATAGCTCAAGAACGCTGGAAAAAGATCGCTCATATTGACTAACCCACATAATTAGCACTTAATTTCAAAAATATGTTTTGGTCTGTCAACTTCCCGTTCCTGGGTTTGGAGGAAACTAGGGCTCAACCTCTAACATATTCAATATGCTCATTTTATGAACTATAAAGAACCTCGCTGAAATGAAGCAGGCATATATATGAGACGCATACAAACATCAAAGAAAATAAAAGCAGGAAATTCAAGTAAAACAGTACACAGAAAATAGCCCAATATCATTAAAATGATATTAGCGGCATTTATAACAAGCACATGTGCTCGCTAATGTTCCCTCTTCTGATGCTGCTCGCGCACAGCCCCAAAGAAAATCTGTGCAAAAGGCACAGTGTGGAAAAATTGAGAGATTTCTTCACTTTTATATATATATATACAGTACATTTTGAAAAAGTGTTTTAAGTNACAGTGTGGAAAAATTGAGAGATTTCTTCACTTTTATATATATATATATATATATATACAGTACATTTTGAAAAAGTGTTTTAAGTGGAATCCATCCACATGTCCACTGATTTTCAAAATGGAACTGAAGCTGTGGAAAATTATGGGAATAATCTATGAGATTGGCAAGTCATTATAGAACTATATGGAGTATATAGCAGTCAGCCTTTTTACAAACACACAAAAGCCCACAGAGGCAAAGCATTATTAGTTTACTGTTATGTTGTTTTCTGTTATTTTCATTTAGGTTTTCCCAATAACTGTATGCTGTGCTTCTAGGTAACATACTAGCATTAAATCATACAGTCACAATTAATCTAAAATATCTGCAATAGATTTATGTTACAATAATAAATTGTCACATTCAACTCAATGATTTTTTTAAAGCTGAAACCCTTTATTCCAAAAGACAGATGTGTAGATAAATAGATTTATAGTTTATTTACTGCACACAAAAACTGTATACTAGGTTGCAGTGTACATATTGTACCACAAATGTGCCAGATTTAATGCTGTAATTTTAGAATATTGTTCAACGTTACAGCCATACCATCAGCTGTACATTTAAAAAGCATTTTACGCTGCACTGTAGCATGCGCATCTCCTTCCTTCATGCATTTCAGTGCCTATAATGAAATGAACAGTTCAACCCCGACATTAAAATCCTGTCTTTATTGACTCGCCCAAATCCATATGCTGTTATTTTTAGCGTGGAACACAAAAGGAGACATTATAAAGAGTCGTTCATTGTCCACAGCTGTGTTTTCTGCAGCTTGACAGCTGTGGTCACCATGAACCTCACTGTAAGGAAAACATCCATGAAGATTCTTCCAAATCCTATTGTGAAAAATAACAACAAACAGGTCTGGAACAACATGGGGTGCGTAAATAATGACAGAATCTTATTTTGGGGGGAATCAGTTTTTTAATGACCTCCCCTCCCAGCATCCACTTCTTTGTTTTCCTCCCATCCTTTTTCTCCTACACATTTTCCTAGGCATTGATCCTCAACAGATTCATTTCAGATTCCTGTTACGATACATCTCATTGATCCGCCCATCTCCTCTAATTAACCGTTTGAATTTAACACTTGTATGGTGGCGGCCCAGTCACTGAGTAAACCATCCTCAGGAGAGAGAGAGCGAGAGAGAGAGCGAGAGAGAGAGAGAGAGAGAGAGAGTGATACAGGGGTCAATGAAGGATATTGGAAGTTCAGAGAGGAGATGTGCTAATATGATGGTGTGTATAAATGACACCATGCATACAGTCATACAGTAATATTGACATACTGTACGTCTCTACAACTACATCAGTTCTGTCACCAGTGCTGTTTGATCTGCAAATCTCTCTCATAAACAATGTGATTGTGTATCTGACCACAACCTGCCCATAAACAAACAACATATCTTTATATGGTGACACCTTATTTCAACAGTCTACTTTAGACATTCTGCTAAATATAAGTGACTTTGCAACTCCTTGTAACTACCAGTCATTAGAGTATCAGTTGAGCTTTAGTAAACTGTCTGCTTAATATCTGCTAACATTTTGTTTTTTATGCTCCCCCAGCAAACTCTACTGACTCCAGATAACTTTGCAAGAACATGTCAACTTATTCTACTAACCCTAACCTAACCTAAGTTACCTAACCTACATGTAGTTGCACAGCTACTTATAGTTAGTAGAATGTTAGTAGAAAGTGAACTATTGACAAAGTTTTTATGTATAATTTGTGCTTCTTATGTTCGAAGTGCATCATAACATCCACAGTCACTGAATTCAACATGAGCTTGCTTTGATGTAGAGTATCACAGAACATTTATAGTCATTAATTAACATACTAAATTTACATATGTGAATAATTTCATTGCAGATGGAGGGGAAAACAGTATTTTAAGTGGAAAGCACCTGGACGGTGGACCAAAGGTAACATTCTGCTGAGAAGATGGTGCCAGACACCAGGTGAAGAAACTCTCGGGTAAGGTTCATCCATCACCTGCCAGAACACAGCCCGCAGATGCCCACAGCGTCACACCCACATTAGCTTTATAAGCCAGAGGTGATGCTGGGTGAGACCACCCAGTCAACATCCGACCAGAGGAGGTGTAATAGTTACACTGTGAGGGTCCTCTGGGGTCTCTCTCCACACTCACATTTGAGGTTTTATGAACTAATGTGGCAGCCCTCCCTAAAATGACTGTATGTTTGCCAGACCCTAAAGACTCCAATCACTGACAGCAGAACCACATGTAGTGTGCAACATGAACATGGAACATTCTGCTATAGGTTGCCAAACCCTGCAGAGAAAGCACACATACATACATACATACATACACATTTGTCATTGCTCCTTGCAAATTATTCCATAGAGAACACATTAACCACAGAGCCACAAACATCCTGAAAGAAACACGCTACAGCGCTACATTACACGCATGTACACAACAGCCACGCTGAGACTGAAGGAGAACCTTTGTTTGTCCTTATATTAAATAAATGGAATGTCCCTCAAGGGCCTCTGTAGCTCACCTCACACGTGCTTTGACTTATTTACAGGGGTTGAAGAAGGTATCAACACACACTACTCAGGAACTGCTTACTTATTGCTTGTATAAATTAAACACAGAAATGGGAATCTCGAATCTGATTGGCTGACACAAAAGTTTGGGGGGTCCTACCTGGAATACCAAGATACCAGGTTGGTACAAAGGGCACTTTTGAAGAAAAATGTATTACTTGACAGACGTAACGCCAATGGTGAACAGTCTGACCACGTAAGACTAATGACAAAACATTAACCGTTTTAAACTTTTTTACAGTTTTAAATGGAAATTTTCCATTTTCGAAAAAATTACTTTAACGTCAATTTTCTGCATGTTACGAAACCTTGACCGGCACACACACACCCACACACGCACACTCGTGGGCAGTATGTCGGCACTGGTTTTGGGGGCGCCACTGTGATGAGACTGGGCTGTAGTCATGAATAGTGGCCTCAGATTCTCTGTATGGGTGGTCTATACCACCAGGATGAGAGACATGACCTGACAGTGCCGACAAACACACACACACAGTAGCACAACAGATATCCAGATTCTAAATCGGCACAGGTTGACACACACGCACACGCACACACACGCACACAGAAGCTGTTTATTATATAATATTTATGTCTCTCTGATGCAGCTCTGTGTCTGTGTTGGGGTCATTCACGGTTACCGTACAGACAGTCTCAGATACCTGCACAAACCTCAGATGCTTTCAGCCTGAATTTCTTGCCTCATTTTTTCCCCTCACAGAAACCGACGACAGTCTAAACAGGGATGTGGACAGAGTTTCCGATTTTTTACTTGTGGCAGGAATGAAGAAAAGCCGTTACATAAATGTTTTCAGAGATGTGTATCACAGCGACCACAAATCTTGCAGATTAGGATGTAAAAATACCGCTTTAAAAGCAAGTACTAAAATAAGCACCAGATCACACCATGCTCAATTTAAAGATGAAAAGAGTCTTTCACAAGATAAGACATAGAGAGGTGCGTGACTCCCTATATATGTTAGGAATGATGTATGCAAAATAAACTCTGACAGAGCTCAGTGTGCCACAGAAACTGCTCAGTCACAACTTACTTTCATTGCACTGAGCAAAGACACAATGAAAGTATAGGAAGACTGAATCTGTCACTAGCACACATTAACTGCCTGTGTGTGTGTAACTGTAGCAAACACACACTGCATGTGAGGGATCATTATTTTGCTGTAGTCTTAAAAATCAAAAGAATTCTTTCTTTTCTTCAACGCAAGGGAGAGAGAAACAAACATTTGGCTCTCTTTCGAAAGTAAAATGCAGCTAAGAATGGTGACCCATACACAGAATTTTTAGTGCGTCCAGTTAGTGCGCACACATAAAAATACAGCGCTCTTTCACAACAGCTATAAAAAAACAGCTATATGCAAAGCTAGTGAGCCATAGCTAGTGTGCGAGTGAGAGTTTACAAGGTGGTTGCTTACTGGCCCAAGTTAAAAGACCCGAACCTCTGTCCTCATAATATCAGATTCATGATATTCATTATCACTTATATAATAGTAACAATATACACATTTTGAGGTTCTAACTCATATCCATAGCACAATTGGTCAAATGATGTCATAGTTTAACACATAAAGTAACAGAGGGTTTAGAAAATGCAAACACTAGTTAATCACAGGACCAAATGTAGCTGTTTTGCTCACTAAAGACTGAACAATGACAACTCCAGTGTTGATACTCTGGAGAGAACTGTGCTAAATAACAGATTCAGAGACCCCTAAACTGATGTTACGGGCTGTTCCTGTTACGCTAATGAGTTTATTGATTAACGTCCCATAATTGTCCGAGCCAAGAACACAGTGCATACATCTCCACCTGAGGTAGGAAGAGCCACTGCAGAGCATTGTGGGTAACCATCTTCTCCATCACCAACCACTCCTGGGCGATCATTACAGATGCTCAGCTCCAGAGAGAAAGGCCGCACATCAAACACTAAGTTGTGGTTTACTCGGGCACTTAGTCGTCCTGTGAGCTCCTCTGAGCAGTCATAACTGCCCAACCTGATCCAGTTCTCCATAGCTCGCCTCTCTTTTACAGACTTCCTGTGATCATCAATCAAGAAAACCAAGGAGAAATGAGTGGGACTGGTGGCCAGAGACCTTAACCTCAAAGATACAGTAATGCAGAAAGGCTCTTTGCTGGATGTCTCAAGTACCAATGGCACTCCTGTATAAAAAGCAATGGCATCAATAATTAAGCACTGATTAGGTTTAATATTTAATGTTGGCGACATGTAATTTACACGTGCAAACCAGAAATGCCGATTTTCCGACTGAAACAAACAGCTATTTCTGTGTGCACGGAGGTGGGAAGGGTTACCTGAAACCACACGTCCGTGTTCTTCCAGCGCTCTCTGCTTTAACAAACACACAACACATTTACAACACAGATGAGCATTCAAGAGTGTTCCTGTGTGTTATACAAGTTCAATTCAGGGAATCATAAGAATTCCATTCATATGTTTTAATGTGGTTTTCTTATAGAACTGTTCTATTCATATGCTTGATTACCTGATGCAGATCCAGTCCTGATTGGTTCGAACACACCATTTACACTGATCATATTGAGTGTGAGTCACATAACACAAGAAAAAACAGACTGTATAAATTATTTGTGACCCGTGCTGCAAAAATGAGTCTGAATGAGCACGGGCTAATTACAAGCTACAGGCAAAATATGTGAAAGACATCAATTTGAGGTTTTTACAAAAATGAGTTTATTAAGCCCTAGTCTAGTGATCCCAATGCTGCAGATAGCAGTTAAACATCTAAAATCATCATTATTTGTATGTTTTCTGTGTTCCTAATTCTTTCCTTTGTTTTATTCATACATTTTTTTCTGCTCATCTCGTGACATCTGGCGCTTCAGACAGATGTAGCTAATTCACTTCTTTATCATTTTAAAGGCTGTTTTTAATGGAGTGTAAAAATGACAAGAACTCATTTTTTGAACCTTTGGTCATTGTTATTCATTTTAGGCAGATTTCACATTTGTAAAGGCACTTATGCAATTTTTGCATGAACAGTTGTATGATAGATTTACACAAACGGTTTCTTTTTTTCAGAAATCACGTACTACAATGGTCATCGGTGTACAGTATATGGATAATAAGATCTACAGGAAAACATTGTTTTTACTAAATAAAATAATAAAAGCACTTTTTGCATATAAAACACTTCAGGATCTTTGCTGACCATGACAGTTGTTGTGGTCATGTGATCTGTGTCATGTGACTTCATCTGAGGTCATCCAGAAAGTGCTCACTGACGTTTACAGGTAGAAGCTCTCAGGAACAAGAGGTCAGAGACTGAAGTTAATGGACTGTTTTAAAGACTTCTGACGGTGGACTGTTGTGTTCTCCTTGTGTGGTGTTTTCTTGATGCCTGATTTGTTTT
>JAZGTJ010011849.1:0-16482 GCA_036877575.1 Botia almorhae
TGTGTTAGGGGTGGGCAGTGTGATCAGTGCTTGGGTGTGTTTTAACAACTGGTATATGTGCATCTGCGTCAGATGTGTGTCTTTGAGCATTGCATCGTATCTTGCAGTTTTTAAGCTTCTAATTTTTTTAAATGCTGTGTCAAGATTAAAATGGTTAAATGTTGTATCTGGAGACTCCTTCATTCTGTTGAAAGACAGAACATTGGCAGTGCACACGTCCCCTGAGTGCTGTTACCCCCTAATGCCGAAATGTTACCCTGTAGAGTAAAACACAAATGACCAGGGGCGCCGCTAAGGGGGGGAAAGTTAGGACAATTCTAAGGGCCCACGCCCTTTAGGGGCCCCCAGAGATCTGCTTTATTAGTAATAACACTACTAGGGGGGCCCAACCTCATATTTTGTCATAGGGCCTAAAATTGCGAGTGGCGCCCCTGCAAATAACAAATCAAATCACACCAACTACAAAACCAAAATAAAGCTCTTTTGACTCACCTGTGTATAGTAGTTGCTGGATTTTGATAGATGTTCAATGTTCCGAGTTAAACAAAAACCCTCAAGTTATTTCCAATCATACTTATGTTCAAACTGTGTGTGTGTGTGTGTGTGTGTGTGCGTGTTTCATTAGCTTTACGTCCAGCTGTCCTGCCCTTTATCACCAGTCATGTGTTTTAATTAGAGCTGTCAGCATGAATGAAAGAAAAAGCAGACGTTTGATCTGTCACTTTTCACTCATCTTCACATCCACCCGTCACTGTTGCTCTGAAAATCTGCTCCTAACACTGGAACTCATCAGCTGTTTACAGAACGATCATGTTTCAAATAAAACAATTAAGGATTGTTCTCAAAACAAGTTTCCTCAACACCTCTGTCCTCCATTGGTCGGACGAACAGAAAGTCCCGCCCCCACTGGTTGTCGCTTTGGCCTCGTCAGGATGTTTAAAAATGAGCGCCACAGTGTTTACACTTCGCTATTTTGGGAAAATTGGCCCGTAACTGTCTGTGCGTATAGAAAAGAAAACTCTTTCAATAGGGCTGTATGGTCCAAGTGTTCACAGAAACATACGCATGTTTAAGCAGATAGCTTTATTTGAGCAAAGCACGATAGTGCTGGGTGACATTTTATACTTTTATATTGTTTACTATAATGTTAAAGTTCACCAAAGCTGGTATATAATGTAAACCTGTAGATAACACACCGTAAACCCCAATTAAATTCCTTTTTCATGCATGAATGTAGTTTGCATGCACAGAATTTAGATGAGTAGGTTTCATTGTATTGTTTCGTGGAATAGTTTGCATGGCGGATTGTTTATTTGTAAAGTAGCTGTTTGAAATTGATGTGTATTTGTTCATTTTGGCCTTGCATGTTACTCACAGGTTTTGTAAAGTTAAGCACACAGACAGAGTTGGATATTTAGCTTGAACCTGTTTTGTTTTGTGTTTCCTTTCCTGTTTTGTTGTCGTTTGTTGTTGTTGATGTTTTGGTGTCGCCGTTCTGTCGTACCCAGGTCCCTCGACCCAACAGTATCTTAAGATACAGATCTGTCCGCCAGCAATTGGTTCAGTTGTCATGGTGAACGGTGACTCCTCCCAAATTTTTTCTCTCCCCCTCACTCCCCCTCCCACTCAGCCCACGTCCCATCAGCCCCTGTTCACCTCATTTGGCTATAATATGTCCACCAGCAGCACTTTTGGGTATGAACCAGCCTCCTCCTGCTCAGAGGAGCCTCAAAAAGACACAGGTACTATAAACACACACACACTCATCCATCAGCAGCCAGTCATCATATACTGTCATCATATACTGTCATCATATACTGTCATCATATACTGTATCTTCATTTCTTAAACCGATAGTTCACCCAAATTCAAATAAAAATTCCTCCATTATTTCCTCGATGTCATTTTAAACCTGTATAACTTTATCACTTCTGAGGAAAACAAAAAGATATTTTATAGTATGTTGGTAACCAAACAAGGAAAAAATGTTGGTCTACCTGCCACCCTCTCTGAACCCTCTATCTAGGCAGTAACATTTAGCTGATAACATCTAAAAGCTATTGTTAACTAATCTGGTGACCTAGCCTTGCTCACCTGTCCAGAAGGATTTCTGCAAGTTTGTGGTTTGTAAATAAAGAATACCAGTTATCTTTAAATGCTCATTGTGAACATAATGCTGCAGTTTATTTGTGTTTTATGACCTTCTCTGTCTCTCCGTACTCTCTGAAAGCGGTCAGAATTTGTCCTTCAGTTTGGTGACAGTTTGAAGCTAGTCCTGTACGACTGGTTGAGCCAGAGGTTTGATCTCTCAGACAAACAGAGCACTGTTAGTCATTTTATATTGATTCAAGGGAAGAGGGCAGACATGAGGCTATTGTGTGCTTGTTAGGGAAACGGAACTGAATATTAATGTAATCATTTTTTAAATGTTGCTTTTATTTATAAATGTACAACATCCGATTACAGTTAATTTGGCAAACTACAAATGTCACAGCTAACTGTATTTTATGTTTTTGAGAAAATTGGTTTATTTGCAAAATGTTTGCATCATAATAACCTACAATAAGTGCTGGCCCAGACGTCCATCAGATATGCTACTGTCCAATCAAACTGCTCCTCGATGACTCCTCTGCTCTCTGCTCACATGACGCATCATTGTGGTTGCTAATGAAGTTTCTTCCAGCCTTTTATCACTGTGTGTGGGATGTTTCAGGTTCAAGAGGCTCTCTGTCCAGTCCTCACGGTTCTCCGACTCTCAGTGGCCAGCAGAGCGGCGCTAATGAAGACATCTGGGTGCTGAGGAAACCTCTAGCAGGTAAATGCACCTTCTGTTAAGTGTGACATGCTGTAAGTTCAGTCTTCATTTACTCACACTTTTGTAAACTACACTGTACGCAGCTTAGCTGCAGATGCATCAGCAGATGCGCTGTCTTTGTCATGCCAGTAAAGCTGTTTAAATATTTAAATGATGTAATTATTAGGTCATTCAAATGACGTCTTTCCTGTCCTCATATCACATTTGCCCTCTTTAATGTCAAACCTATAGTGACGAATTGCAAAGCAACACATTTAAACGTAACTGAGTGCACAAATGAACTGAGTGCATATATTTAAACACCTGTTTTAAGCACACATTTTTCTGTTTTCGTGTGATATGTGTTGACCAGCGGGGGGCAGTGTGGGCAGTATGGGCAGCACTGGCAGTCTAACCAGTGGACGTTCTTCTACTAGTGTGCAAAGCAGTAATGCTAACGCTCACCTTGCCAACTCACCCGTTCCCATGACAACCACACCTACACATTCACCTGCAGTTAACACGCATGGCCTCAATGTCCCAGGACTGCACGCCCAGGCAGAGGGCGTAAAGGTGCGACAAACCAATTCTACATAAAGACAAATGTGTCAGTTCTCTTTATTTCCTTTGTCTGTCCCTCTCACATTATTGATGTTTGTGTGCATTTGTGTGTGTTTTATAGCTGTTGGCCACAGTGCTGTCCCAGTCAGCCAAAGCAAAAGAACATTCTATGGACCAATCAGAATCTTTAGATCCTAATTCAGGTACTGCAATATATACCCAGTGTGACTCATTAATTCAGTCAGTTATTTCAGTTCAGTTAGGATTCAAAACATGTGTGAAGTGAAACACGCGTTTCCAATGCCTTTATAATAAAATATAATTAAAAAATATATCATATAGAATTGAACCAAAAATATCAGACTAATTCTACTTATATGTCCATTATGCTCCGCCCACAAATGTTAAAAATCGTTTATGTACACGTTTTCCAATTAATTGATCAAATTAATCACAATTATTTACGTTATTATTCACATTTATTGTAATTATTAGTTGTTGAACCTCCGTCCCTCATATCATTAGCCATAAGCCTAACACTAGTTCACATCATTTGTGTCTTGAGTTTGTCAATCCGTCGCAGTAAATGAATACCGGTTTACACAGGCTGTGGTGTTTTTTATTGTTGGTCTATGTACAGGTGTATTCTCTGGCTTAAAATGCAATACAAGTTGCTTTGGATAAAAGCTTCTTTCCCTATTTGATGTCCCGGTACGTAAAAATACTCGGTTTTATAAATATTTGTATTTTTCTGTAGCCTCTTCTCAGCACACTCCAAGTACATCTGGTCTCCCATGGCAACCGAGGAAGAAGCCCTTTGTGGATCCGTTGCTACAGAGGAAAGACGAAGCGTCTGCTGAGAGCAAGGCAAGTGTAAGTGTGTGTTTTGTGTGTGTGTGTGTGTGTTTGTGGCCCACATTTGTGAATGAGTTTCTGTGTCTGTATTTGTCTTGTGAATGACCTAGCAATTGGTTTCAGAATAAAGTGAACTTTGTTTCATGAAAATAAACAACATACAAATGTATAGTGTAAGTATAGTGTCTGTATATAGTGTCTGTGTACTGTATATATAGTGTATATATGTTGTAGGATTGCTCCAGCCATCATCTATATTCTCAAACTATAATGTGCTGCTGCCATGGTTTTAGGAGATAATACACATGGCACTTCAAAAATCACCATGCTGCTCACTGCATGAAACACACGACACATGTTAAGTTTAATACTTTGTGTTAAAGCTGCAGTCCATAACTTTTCTAGGTTAAAAACGACCAAAAATCAGTTACTGAGCAAGTACATGACAGATCAGTGTTCGACACTCCTTATCTTACCTTAACTCACAGCGGTAAGTTTACAATATTGATTTATAATTCGAGCTGTCGGCCCAGAAAGTTTGGCTTCATTTGACTTCAGCATATGTAAAGAAAAGTACATAATGTAACTTGCAATGTTATGTTTCAAACGGAGAAGTTACAGATTGCAGTTTTGTTGATGCTGTCACATAGTTGCTAATATCTCACAGCAGATCATGAACCTGTCAAAGAAATGATGTCAGAATTATTGATGTTTTGTTTATTCATGTGTGTGTGTGTGTGTGTGTGTGTGCGCGCGCGTGTGTGTGTGTGTGTGTGTTGCATGCAGAGTTCAGAGGCTGTCGTTGAATGGCTAACTAGCGCTCAGCTGCAATTCTACACAACTAACTTTCTCACTGCTGGTTATGACCTACAGACCATTAGCAGAATCACACCAGAGGTAACACACACACACGTACAGAACACACGTCATGTGAACATTGCCAAACAATTACCATACGAGATACAGACCTTAGAGCAATGTATTTAAATACAAAAACATAAAATAGGATATAAAATAGGAAAAAGGATAAAACAAATAAAATAGAAAAGAAAATACAAAAAGCAAACAAAAAGAATCTGTTTGTCTAAATTCACCTGTTTTTAATTCTGTTTATATTAGCGTATATAGAATCTATTTATACTAGCTTATATACCATCTAATTGTATTCGCTTATATATCATCTATTTAGATTAGCTTATATAGCATCTATTTAGATTAGCTTATATGTMATCTATTTATATTAGCTTATATATCATCTATTTATATTATCTTAAATATCATCTATTTAGATTAGCTTATATGTCATCTATTTAGATTAGCTTATATGTCATCTATTTGTATTAGCTTATATAGCATCTATTTATATTAGCTTATATATCATCTATTTATATTATCTTAAATATCATCTATTTATATTAGCTTATATGTCATCTATTTAGATTAGCTTATATATCATCTATTTGTATTAGCTTTGCCAGTTTTTGAGCTGTGTGTGTATCTGAAAGGATCTCACTGCAATCGGAGTGACAAAACCAGGACACAGGAAGAAGATGCTGTCAGAGATCAGCAAACTGAACATTCCAGACTGGATTCCACAAGAGAAACCTGTGAGAGACATTTACATACACACACACACACCCCAGCTAACAGGAAACATTCTTAAAACGTTCATAAAATAAAAATTGTAGAAATTATTGTAACCTAGCAAGAATGTTTATACAACATCTAAAAACTGGACGTTTTGAACGTTCCTAGAATGTTCAATGTAATTTTAATGTTTTTTTGTTGCTTAAATGAAACATTAGGGAAATGTTCTTACAACCTAAAATTGTTAGCTGGGACAATACCAGTACAAACACATGACTCATTGAAATATCTTTGTGTCTTGTAGTCCTGTTTGACTGAGTGGCTCTCTGCGATTGGTCTGAATCAGTACTACCAGACTTTGGTTCAGAACGGCTATGATAATATAGATTTCATATGTGATATTACCCTGGAGGACCTGAAAGAGATCGGCATCACCAAACTAGGCATGTATATTACACATCATGATTATATATGTATTTTTTGATATCGCTATAATGAAGACCAGCTACACTGGACTTATCAGCCCGAGTTGTATTGAGTATTCAGTGTCTAGATTTTGTATTGTATGCATATTGTTTTCATTTCTAATTTTACATATACAGCATTTGTTTTAATCATGTATTTGTGTAAGAAACACAATGGAAAAAGTCTTTGACTATTTTGAGTTGCACTCGGGAAAGTTGAGCTGTATCTAGCTTTAATTCTCAAGTTAACTGAAAGAACATACTGTAGCTGTGCTCGTCCACATCCTAGGCCTAAAAAATACTGCTGGTCTTTCCAGCTGCAAATCTTCCTGTAAAAGATTACCAATACAGCAAACCAAAATAATTAACTGTCCGCCGCTTGTGTTTCATTCGGATCAAGGACACCAGAAGAAGTTGATGTTAGCTGTCAAACGGCTGAGCGAACCACCATCAGAAGCAGAAGTTCCCATTAAGAAGAGCCAGTTAGAAGAAAGCCCAGACTCAAAACAATGTGTGGAAACCAACATGAGCACCACAGAGATGGACATGAACTCTGTCCCCGCTGCTCAAATATGCAAACGATCAGAGGGGCGTGTTTCTCCCCGACAAGGCGCTCAAGGGCGAAGCATACAAAGAGCGAACGCCCCTCCCCCTCTTAGAAGGCCCACCTCGATTGAGAGTCCCACCCCAACACCTCCACACACTAAAACCACGTCTTCTGCTTCAAACTCTCCCTCACACACCCCCTCCTCCCCTCCCACCAGAGCGCCGTGTGACCTGCCTCACTCGCACGCTCAAGCTTACGCTGTTCCAGTACTTTGCCTCCCACCTGAAGGAGAAACCGAGGGGGGCGATGGTGAAGCTCCGCCCCTCTCGAGGTATAGACAGTCCGCAGTCACTGACACTGAGCACAACCTGCCGAATTCTTCTGTGAAATATTCCACGCTGGGTGGACACAGGGTGACCTCCAGTGACTCCCTCCACATCGACAGTGTCAATCACAGTCAGTCATTCGCTACGACCAGGCCCCGCAGAAGGACACGCCCCCCGACTCCACCCAAACGCTCTTGCTCCTCCATCTCGACCGGTAACCTGGACGACGAGGCTCTGGCGGATGACGGGACTAGTAAAAACAGGGCTAGCAATCTGTTTCTTAACATGACGTACAGAGAGCGACGGCGCAGCGACTGTGGCATTGCATCTGAGCAAAGTTCGTCCGGGGGCAGCGTCAGGGATATCGCTGCCATGCTCGAAACATCAAATCTTGGCAGCAACAGTAAAGAAAGAGGCAGCAATTATTTACAGGTGATTCTGCAGCTAACAGGGAACATTCTCTAAACATCGACTTAATCAGTTTAAATTATATAAACATCTCGTCATCTAAACTCTGAAATTAGAATAATTATATAACCAACATACATTTTATGTTTTTGTGGAAAAAGAAAACAGTACTGTAATTTCTGATAGCAGTCTCTCCTCTATCTGCATCAAACTTAAAACTTACTAAAGATAACTTTGATATATTAAAATCATTCAGATATTGCAAACTATTGCGATATACACATTTTGTAATATTTTAATGTATTGTGCAATCCTAAATCCAAGCCATGAACCATTTTACGCAATGACATCATGCCTTTATGTCATATGCGACAAGCTTCCAGTTCCAGTTTTTGTAAACGCTTCTACCTGTTTTTCAGGTGAGTCATAACATTCTGCAGCAGAACCGAGATGTTCTGAATTCCAACGTGGACAGTCGGCGACGCACGATCAGCGGATTAGCCGAATTAGCTGACTCTCAAAAACAGCCTGACGACGATGTCTCTACACAGATGAGCCCAACCACGCAAGGCCACATACAACATAGACCAGCACCCCGTAAAACACCCCCAATGGAACAGCCCCCCCAGCCACGCCCACGATCCATGATCAACCACCTGGAAGGGGGTGTTGCCTCTCTGCCACAGGAGGATTGGTCACGGATGGATGCCATGGCAACTTTGAGAAAACCACGCCCACCACATCACTTACACAGTGAAAGTTTTAACCTAACAGAAAGCGGTACAATAAAGCGACGGCCCAAAGCATTAGCTCCAGCGCAGGGTAACGGAACCAGCAGAGGTGATCTGGAGGATGCTAGAAGAAGACCTGTATCAGGAGCTTGTGTTGGTGATGGTGGTAGAGAAGAAGAGCTAGATCTTGATAGCTTTGGCTCTCTTCCTAGACAAATACTGAAACCCCCACTTTCACCCAAACCAGCAGTGGCCCTTCGAAAACCAGATCCCCCAACCCCAACAAGAAGAGTTCCTTTACCTGGACCAGAGGGTGAACATAGTGCAGGTAACACTGATCAAGCAAGATCTTTTTAACAAGCTAATTTACTGGTAAACACCATGGCTAGACTGATCCATCTAATGCTCCCCAGCTGCACCAGAACTAACACAGAAATTCATGGTGCACAAGTTGATCTTTTTTTAAAGCAGGGTAAATGAGTATGTATTTAGGAATGAGGTAGTGAATATTTGTTCATCAGTAGTTAGTTTAAATGTAATCAAATAAACTATTTCCTCCTGAAAGATTTGAATTTTAATATTATAGTTGAATAATAATAATTGAACATGAGACACAGTAAAATATCTTATTATTGTCAAATTCTTCATTGTGACTTGAGTTCTTTCTGCTGGATGTTACAGAAAGTTACAGAACGTTTTTTAGAATATAAGGCAAAGTTGTACATTTCATGCTGTTTTTCTGTTTTTATAGTGGAAGTTAAGAAAATACCTCCTCCAGTATCACCCAAGCCAAGCCCGCCTCCTACACTGCCTAAACCAGTAAAAATCAAGCCGGTCCATATCACTGGAACTTCAAGCTCCCCTCAGGCAGACGTTCTGAGCCCATCCAGTGCCTCCTTCAGCCCTACTCCATCTGAACAAGATCTGTCACACACGTTTACTTCTGCTACCCCAAAACCAACAGAGGGAAACACACTTTTCCCACGAGCAACCTCTTCTCCAGCTCAAAGCCCCCAGACGCCCCAAACCCCACAGACACCCTCCACACCTGGATCAGGCTTAGCTCCAGTGAAGCCTCCAAGATCTTCTATGGCTGGTCTATCAGTGGACATACCAAGCCCTTTAGAGGTGGAGCTGCCTGGTGTGGAGGTTGTGCCAAAGCGGTTACGAGAAGCTGAGAAACGTGAAGATGACTTGAGAAAGCAAGACAAGATCCAGACGAACGCCGCGGTCATCCAGACGGATGAAAGCCACTACAAAGAGACAATGGAGGGGGCAGGGCCAGTGGTCATGAGGAGGCGGAAGGTGGGCGTGGCCAGGCAGACACAGGTGGAGGGTGAACCACAAGATGGAGATGCAGTAAAAAGCTGTGCTGCAGGGGACATGGTTCATGTCAGACTGGAGGAGACCAGCGCGTCCCTGGCTGCTGCTCTGGAGGTGGTGGAGGAGAAGATTAAACAGGTTGACAGGTAGATGTTTTCAAGATGTTTATAATCCAGCTAACAGGGAACATTCTCAGAGCATTGGCTAATGTTCTCTCAAAGTTCTCTCAAAGTTAGCAAAAATGTTCTTGCAGTAATGCCAGTAGACTGCACATTAAATGCTTTCGTCATTGCATACGGTCATTTTTAAGCAGTAAACCTCTTCAGTTCTGTCCACTCTCTCTTTCTGCTTGTTGTCTCATCTGCTTTAGCTCCATTGTGGATAACAAGAGCACAGTGAATATTCTGGATGACATCGGCAGCATGTTTGACGACCTGGCCGATCAGCTGGAGGCCATGTTAGATTAAAAAGCACGAGATATAAAAGCGTTACAGGTGGAGAAGCAGCGCTTAGCATTGATTGGATGATCCTGGCATGTCGGCGTGAGGTCTGAAAGCAGGCAATGAAACCTCATCTCCAGTGGAGCACATCTGAGATGCGACAGAAACATGAAGTTCTGAACTCAGAGATCTGCAGTTTGGAACGTCAGTGATCACTCTCATCTCCACCAGCTGTCAGTCTCACCCTTTTGGTCAGAGTAGCTAGTGCAGGTATATATCTTGACCTGCGGATATGGCCTGTTGTTATGCTGCTTACTGAAATAAGCACAATTTAAAATGTTTCTATTTATGATGAGTTTTCCAAGTGTCATTTAAGCAGAGAAAAGCTCCTTCGTGTGTGTGTGTGTGTGTGTGTCAGATGTTTGGGTGAGTTGAACAGTGATGAATATGATGAATTCATCTGTAGATGCTAGGGGCTAGCGCTTCACACATTCTTTTATGTATGTGTGAAGCTCAATGATTCATCTGCTTCGGGTCACTTTAAAACTTAACCAAATGTAAAGAAGAACTTTGAGATTTCCCGTCAGCAGCAGGCCGGTTACAGACAGACACAGACAAAAGCACTGTCCCCATTTATGATCCTGAACATTCTCTGACGTTTTGGTCAATATTTCTTAGTTCTCTTGAAGAATATTATGAAAAAAAAGCTTTGCCTTTAAAATGGTATATTGTAAAATCTATATGTGTGTTCTCTCTTGTGTAATTGTTGTCAGTTTGTGGGAATGTTTGACTGTGTAGTGTAGTTCTTGCATCGACAAATCCCACCTGACACCCAGCAAACGCTGTAATACATAGATAGAGACCGAATCCATAGAGTAAGATCTGCACAGATTAGTGTATATATGACATGTAAGTTATAGTGATGGAGTTATAATGTGTGTGATGCCACAGATACTCGATCACCCCAAACAATGTGAATGTGTGCTAATAACTGTGTGTGTGTGTGTGTGTGTGTTTTGATTGGGGTGAGTGTGTGTTTTGTTTGGGGTGAGTGTGTGTTTTGTTTGGGGTGAGTGAGTGTGTGTGTGTGTGTGTGTTTTGTCTGGGGTGAGTGTGTTGACCTGTTGTGTCAAAGCAGAGTAAAAGGAAAATCTTTACTGACAGAAGCGGCTATAATTATATAATTAAAGAATATGTTATTGTGAGATGCGTACGAGCTACAGAGCAATATTATTTTTCATGTACCATGTTATTAATTTAGCTTTATAAGTGATGATTTTAAACAAGGCATCTGGGACAGTTCTGACAATCATGATGATGTTGTCCCTGATTTATGAACCGTATAGATGTTGGATGATAAACTCTTGACAGTGTAAAACTGTGTTATATTCCAGTTGTTGTTTTGTGTTTAATCTTCAGCTGGTTCATGTGTTCATCTGACCCTCTGATGAAATATTTATCAACACCCTCTTCCATGTAAAGAGTCTTGAGAAGATTTCATATAAAGAAACTATGAACATAACCTCAGCGTTTCACTGTTTCTCTTTGAGAGCTTTCATTTATTTTCTGTATACTAAATGCATTTTACTTCATTCCTTTTGTAACAAAGTTGTTGTAAATGTATAGTTTTCCCCCGACAAATGACATTTAAGATTAGTATGAATGTTATTTGTAGATCAACATTTAGATCAACATGACCATTTAAGATCATGTGGCTTCTACTGTACCGATCGAGAAGGATATTTGTGATTTTATTATTTATTGATATAAATATTTCTGTGGGTTAGTGATAGGTGTTAAGAAGCTGGGATGATTGTAAATGATTCGTTTCTTTTTATGGTTCAAGAGCCAAAGGTAACGTTTATCTCAGTTAACGTATCTCATAAATGTGTTGTTAACAAGAAATGGGTGTACAGTGAAGTTTTATTACACTTAACTTTACACCTGATTAAACATCATGTTCCTTTAACTTTGAGTTACCTTAACAGTGAAGTTCAATAGACCAGAAGTCACAAAGCATCGTCCAGCTTACAACAGTACATCTGAAAATGAAACTGAAAGAAAGATGACTGACTGGAGCTACTGTACATCACAGTTTAGCTGTGTGTGTTGTGAGACGGCTGTTCTCTATCAGTTTACACGTGAACAGTGAAGATTTACATTGAAGTTATAAACGTGCATAAACTTACCTTCCTCTTCTGAAGATTTCTAGATCAGAAGCTCATGTGACCATCAGATCTGAAAACATCTCAAGTGAAATGATAAAATGATCTCCTCTCAGAGAGGATGTTAAAAACACAAATAAAGAAAAGATGATGATAGATATTTTTCAATATATAAGAAAGTACTACTATTAGTACACTTGTAAGTGTACTATTTCAGTACTACCTGGGACTAAATTGGTCCACTTGTAAGTTTTTTTAAGGTGCACTCTTGCAGTAAGTGCACTTACAGTAGTTCACTTTGAGTACACAACTAGTTTTTTAAACGTACGTAAAAGGTGGACTTAAGGAACTTACGTGTTCATCTAAAGCAAGTGTTCCAAATGCACTTTAATATACATATTTTCTGTAAGATTAAAACAAAAGTTTTAATTTTATTACTATATTATTGTTACAGCTGTTCTCTAACCTCTAATAATGTAAATGTACAAGAAGTAGAAGCTGTGGAGGTATGTGTGCCATCCATAATAACGTATTACATAACAGAGCAGCGATACAGTGTAATAAACACATGAAAAGTGTTGTGAAATGAATACAGTCTACAGAAAGTGAAAGTGTCACAGTGGGGTATAAAAGCTCTTGCTGCAGTTATTAGGTGTTCAGAAAACACATCCGAACGACTCGACATCAGCAGTGTGTCTGAGGCTGAAATCTGTATCTCACACAGGAGAAATCAGAAGTACAATGGGAGCAGAAGGATCACGTGAACCCCCGGGTGAGTTTAACTGTTATCTTACAGGTGTCTTATATGTACATGAAGTGTTTGTGTGTTGCTGAATCGAGCCCAAATTCTAAGAATAACAAACCTAAACAAACCAAAAACTACTTTTCTGACAAGAACTGACCTGAATGAATTTCCTTTTTCTACAAGATGCTAGATAAATAACATTTCTTGAATAATTTCCTTGATTTGTTTACTCTTTTTTTTATTTTTACATTGTCGTGGAAAATTCTTCTGTTTCTGAAATGAGAGATTTGTCGGAAACGATTTGTCTTGTAATATTTTATTTCTTGCAAGGGAGATCAGTTATGAATAGGCAAAGCTTCTAAAGATGGGTTAAAGATCTCAAAGTTGAGTGTTTGCATCAAGCCAATATATGATACATTTGGGGTGTTTTCAGTTGTCATTGGCTCATGCTTATCTGAACATATATCTGCTATTCACCAATCAGTATCCAATGTTCACAGTTTATCACCTTATATAGAATGTTTCAGTATACCAATCTCATTAAGTCTTAGCCCCCTCCACCCTCAACCGATTCTGCAGATGTAATCGTTTCCTGTACTCAGGGTGAGGTGCATAAAGTTTGCATCATCAGCATATTTTCATGACAGCTAAAGAAGAAACTGAATCAGATGTCTCATAATAAGTTTCACAGTAGAAAATCATAAACAATGTTAAAGCTATAGCCATGAAAAGATTTCTTCCACAACATGCATTTATTTCTATATATACTTCTGTGCTTATAAATATGACACTATATTTATGTATTTACACAATTTAAATAATATTTATTAAAATGTGTTTGAAAATGGAACAGAATCACAAACATTTAAATCGTATTGATTTGTTTTTCACATGATATATTATATTCATGTGTTTGGCTTTTGGTTTGCAGTAATTATTCTAATAAACCACAATTCTTTTATCTCTGTAGCTGAGTACGACACACCATGGAGGACTATAGACTGGGGGTAAGTGAACTAAAAACAGCAGCATTTCTGCTTCTCAAATCATTCGTTTTGAATCTTTGGACACATCCAGTGCAGGTGTTGTGTTCTCTATGATGAGATGATGAGCTGAATGTGTTTTGATGAGGGACAGATTTGTGGAGGGGGGCTCCAGGACAGAGCTGAGAAGCAATGCTTTATGAGTGTAAACAATAACTGATGGTGTATGAACACAAGCATTTAGTCCACTGCACATTGTACCGTTTTGTAAGAGAGATTCCTTATTGAACAGAACTAAAGAAGATTTGAAGAGGAAGCTTATGGAGTTTGAGGTGGACAGTTCAAACGTCAAGCAAGTCAGAATCTTGTTAGCTGGAGAAGTTGGAGCAGGAAAGTCCAGCTTCATCAATTCAATCAGTAGTGCTTTCCAAAACAGAATCACCAGCGATGTTCTTGTGGATGCAACATCTGGCAAATCTTTCACAAAAATAGTAAGTATATAACCATATAAACATACATAAATAGTCATGCTGGAAAGTGTTAGTTCACCGAAACATGTACATGTAGTCATTATTTGCTTTGTCTTTATCTGCCCTTTATTTGCCTTTTTTTGTTCTTTGCAAACCTAAACTTTTTTTCAGTCACAATCTGAACACGCAGGTTTTACAGCTGAATCTTTATGATGTAGCGGTTTTGAGTTGTGTCAATGTTTATTTTTTTGGGTCAATTTGCATTGATTATACAGTACAAGACCCACAACATTAGATGTGGAAAGTCCATTCTGCCGTTTGTCTTTAATGACATCATGGGCCTGGAGTCAGTGGAATCAGATGGGGCCCATCCAGAGGACATTATTAAAGCTCTTGAGGGTCTTCTGAAAGAAGGAATGAAAGTGAGAACATGTTTTCCTACACATTTAATCACATGAACATTATATTTCATTATATATGTTATTAGTAAATTATATAGAAATAGCGGTTCACAAACGATTCCTCTGCTCTTGTGGGATTTCTCTCTTTTACACATTCATTCATTCATTCATTCATTATTTCAGTTTAATCCAGCATCCCCTGTTGCTGTTGGAGGTGAGGGCTACAGAAGTGACCCACGTCTGGAACATCAGACATACTGCCTGGTGTACATCATAGCAGCTGATAAAGTAACAGAGGTGAGACGGAATGTCTATGAAAAGTTGGCACACATCAGAGAAAAGGCCAGTGAACTGGGCAAGTAAACATTTTCTCTCTTTAAACGTTTCCTAAAAAATTATGACAGGCAAAATTTTCCCAATGACACAAATCTGTTTTCCAGTGCGTCATTAAAGTAGTTCAAACACATATTTACAGGTTAATATATCATGACTTCAGGTGCATTGCACAATATAGATTTACATTCTTGGTCACATTCAACAGACATTCCTCAGGTAATTATCATGACAAGAGTTGATGAAGCATGTCCACTGGTCCAAAAAGATTTGAAGAAAATCTACACTAGCAAGAAGATCAAGCAAAAGGTACTTATATCAAGTCAAACAAAACGTACACAAAGTCTTCATACATTTTCCGTTTATTAAAAGCTCACAAACTACTGCAGAGCAGAGCGCGTCTACAGTCAGTGTGTGTGTGTGTTTCTGCAGATGGAGGCGTGCAGTAATGTTGTGGGTGTCCCCATGTGCCACATCTTTCCAGTCAAGAACTACCATGAGGAAAGTGATCCAGACGCTAAGATTGATGTTCTGGTTCTGAAAGCACTTACACACATTGTACAATTAGCAAATGATAAACTGTACAAAAAAACATATGAACAAAGTGTAAACTGTGATTAATCTCTGTGTGTAATCATTTAAACAGTGCAGAGTAATATGTGACCAGACAGAAGATGTAATCCACAAACCCTGAATCCATTCTATATAAAGTATTCAACATCTGCATGTTCCCAGAAGCTATTAGGTGGCAGTAAATACGTTCACTCCTGGTTCAGTACAAACACTGAGAAGACTATCTCCAGTGCTTACCTTGAAATTTAAAGATTTGCTTTCATTTTCCTATGTAATAAAGTAAAATTTGTTTCAATAAAGTTTTAAGGCCTAGTTACTTTTCACCTGTCCTGTATATGTTATCAGTGTTATCATATATGTTATATATTCTCAGTGAAGAACTATCATGAAGAGATCCACACTGAAGATGCTGTTGATGTTCTGATCATTTGATCAGATGCGTTGAGAAGATGCGTTTAGCTAACAGTAGAATGAGGAAAGGCGTAAAAACAATAAGTAATGTTGTCATAGAAACAATAATACAAAAAGTAATACAAAGTGTTTAAGAAATATTTAAATATATAAATTTAAGTTCAGTCAGGCAATAATAATGTGGCCCTGAGTTTAACTTATTATATTTGTGCTGTTTCTTATATGCAACGGTGCTTTGAAGCAATGCGACATGTTAAAAGCGCAACATACAAATGAAGTTTTATTAACTAAGTTCGGGAGGAGCACGGTCATGTAATCCAACCAATCAGCACGCAACGACGCATATATATATATATATATATATA
>JAZGTJ010011850.1:0-16479 GCA_036877575.1 Botia almorhae
CATTAACGTTATATATTTTCTGTAAATAAGCGGGAATTGCATGCTAACTTTAGCGCCAGAGCACGCAAAACAGTGTTGCTGCTGTAAAATATTTGTGACATATTGACACATATTGGATTAAACAAAAAATAGGTGTTGTAGAGAGCTGCGGTGACTTGTGGTCAGTCTGCACAAGATCGACATGCTTGTTTGCTTTGCGGCCGCTTTAAATACAAGACCAAGCCTTCGACGCTTTTTGACGCTCTCGCCGGCGGCGGTGTGAACGCACAGCGTTGCTGGCAGGGCGGCCAGAGCGAATTTTGACGCTTTCGCCGGTGGCGGTGTGAACGCACAGTAATGTCTACACCCTAACCCACACTGTAACCCCAAATGTTTTGGCTTTTTTCTTTGTGTGATCCACTATTAATGATGTATCTTTGAATCAAAGTAAAAGTGGGCTAGTGCAACTAGCCTTTGAAAAGGTAGCTACACTATAAGCTATTAACAAAAAAGTGGCTGCCTGTACAAAATGTGTAAAAAAATCCTGGCATGTATCATTTTGCCACATTTGTATTCATTAGAAATATTAGCTTGTTGCTAGAAAAGTAGTACTGTTTTGACAACAGCTGACATACCATCATGCTACTAACAAATGTAGGCCATATAAGCTCATTAGTTTAACATTGTCTGATTTAAGTACACTAAGCTTATCAGGTGTTACATGTGATCTCTGGAAACTAAACTAATACAGTAGTGGTCAAAATGATGTCCGGAGGGGTTTTTGCACCATATTGCTTCAGGTTCAATTAAACTGTCAAACTGGAGAAAATGGTATTAAACAGTTTAGGTATTTAATTGACTAAATTATTTACCATTAGAGGTAAACAACCCCTATTGCTAAAGAGGAATATCATGGAATATTGGTTTTATTATCATATGCAATTATAACATAAAAAGCTTACAGGAAATAATGCATACATTAACTAAATGTAATCAGTTATTAACATTTGATTGGTCCTCCTAGTTTTTGATCCCAGCAGCCATTCTCCTGAGCAGTGACTCAATAATCTTTATTCATGTGTGCATATAAATTTTTTGGCAAGCTTCCTTAAATTTTTCCCAAAGATGAGGTAAGGAGTCAAGGACTTTAATTTAATATAATATGTCTAAAACTATTGAGTAGTAAATAGTAACAGCAGGAAAATTAATTCACAGGTTTTGTCAAATTTTTATTCCATGATCAAAAAAAGTGTATGATTCACACATTTCAGCAGGAAAATATCATGGTGCACTCATCTGTTTCTGACTCTCTCCTCCTGACTCTCAGGATGACTGTCTGCTGAAGGTGTGGTATCCGACCACAGGCTGGAAATCTGCAGTGGTGATTCCGGATGTGTCTGATAAAAAAGCTCCAGCCATTCATTTCTCGTTCGTGTATCTGGCTCACCCACGTACAGTCACCGGGTTCTCCTGGAGAAAGACCAGCAAATTCATGCCAAAGTATGTCAAACACAGACATAGAATCACTGACAATTTTCCTTGCAATGTGAACCTCATCCCTGATTTGTGTGTGTGTGTGTGTGTGTGCACGCCTGTGTGTGTGCTGTAGGGGTTCAGTGTGTAACGTGCTGCTGACATCCTGTGCAGACGGCATCTGTAGGGTGTGGAGTGAGACCCTCCTGCCTGAGGACAGTCTGTTGGGGGGGCAGATCTCAGAGAATAGCACTAGCTTCAGCTCCTCTCTGCCAAACATCGCTCAGAAAGACAAGATCCAGCATGCCTTGGAGGTTAGGACCCAGAAACAAGACTGACATACCACATACCACTGGCATACCAACCCACATGTGTTTACAAACAAGGGATAGGGCAGGATGGTTGACTAGTTAAAGGGGTCATGACATGTTTTTTTTCCTGGGTTGTTATTATACAGAAACATTTTTTGTTATGCTTGTTGAAAGTCTCTTCATATCCTGATAGCAATGATTATGTAAAACATTATGAATATATTTATGTAAATATAAATGGAAGGAACAGGGTCATATAGTGTTTGTCCAATCATTTGGTCCGAATGCAGTGACAGAGTGTCCTACTTGCCTGTCAAACTATGTATTTGCATACCTCTTTGCACCCTGCTCTTGCAGACAATCTTGCGTTGTGATGTGATTTGGAGGAGGCATGGCTTTGGAGAGTGTTCTAAAGGAAAGAATCTTGTGCTTTCAAAGTCAAAGTTTTCTATTACTAGCCTTTCCAAAATTGATTACCCTAACTAGTTTTCCAAAAACTTACAGGTCAATTATTGTTTTTATTTAAAATTTATCCTGCATATATTTTTCATTTTTGTCTTAAGATTGTTAGCTGTTGGTGGTGTAACTAGCATGATGAACGAGTGGTTTAGCTCTCAGTGAGCAGACTGTTGCTACTGTAGCTCAATTCGGGGAACATTGCATTAGCAATGCAAACATCATGGGTTGAATTCCTGGGTTTAATTCATGGTTTGAAATGGCTTGTTTTCTGAAGTCAGGGGCGGTGATCCCAAAACCTGAATTTCTAAACTAAATCTTTAAAGATTGCTAAATGACATAGTGTTGTATTGTTTCTTTTTTTGTTTTTGCACTTTAAATGTACCAGACCCCCTCCTCGTTTTCCTTAGCAGCTGAGATGTTCAGTAGGACGTGTGAAAATTACGAATCAACAGGCAGTAGTCTAACTTTTGTTCACAAGCAAACAATAGACTCATGTAGCTTACAGCATAAAGTCTGATCCACATATCAGTAAATTTTCCTGTAGCTCGTGGTTAGAGCATGGCGTTAACAACGCCAAGGTCATGGGTTTGATCCCAGGGATTGCACAAACTCAGAAGCAATGTATTGTATAATGCAATGTAAGTCTCTTTGGATAAAAGCGTCTGCCAAATGTGTAAATGTTTGAAGTTTTTTAGACATGAGGCCTAGAAAGTAAAATATACAGTTCAACTAAATATCTAGTTTATTTGCCACTAAGTGTTTCAAAAGATTTGAAGCCACTAATCTGGCAAACTTTAACAAGAAATATGTAAAGCTTTAACAAGTCCCTGCTGTAAGTGAAATGGGTTTGTGAGTGTCTGTGATGCTAATAACAGTTTGTGTCTGCATGCAGTCAATCCACCATTTTAAGCACCTGCGCAGGGGCCGCAGAAGATCATCCGCCCTGGTGGCCCACACCGAACTCCTGCCCAGCCAGCTGGGGTCCCACGAAACCCACCGCCACATCTCGCACCACGCCAACGCCCTCTGCCACTTCCACATCTCCGCTAGCATCAACCCAATAACAGGTTTATACACGCACACACGCGTATGCTCACAGGCAGGCACAGACAGTATGGTGATGTTTCCCTCTGTCCTCAGATATCCCAGCAGCCCTCGCTGGATCAGGAATCTTTACTGACGATGTCACTGGGGGGTTTGTGGTTCACTGGCTGAATAATAAAGATCTGAGCTTTACCACATCTATGGATCTCTTCATGCAACAGCTGCGCAAACTTTCCGAGCAGCATCTGGAACAAGCCACTGAAGACCTAGAGCAGGACACAACAGCAACGTTTGACTTTGGTACATACTCTTGTGCTGTGCCCAAATTCTCATACTATCCCTTCTAAATAGTATTTGAAATTAGAATTAGTGAGTTATATTATAGTATGTTAAAATGAGTAAAATGATCCTTAAAGGACCCGGATCCGGTCTATTCTATTCATGAGCACTGCACTGATGGCCTGTATTACTCACAGTGTTTAGTGATGCTAAACAATTAATGAACTAAATAAGTGATGCTTCACTAAATTCATACATTAAATTATACAGTTAAAATGACAAGAAGTAATGAATAAAGAAAAGTTCAATTTAAAGGAGGATTTGTAACAGAGGTCACTTTGATTACAAGTTAGTATGTATGCATGCTATGTATTAGAGCTGCACACTTATTTGAAAAACCAATTGGAATTACTTTAACGGGTAAGTCAATTACATAATCAAATTTGCATGCGACCATAGCTGTCTGTCTACAGCAAACAACAAAGGATCAGATGTTTGACTTCTTTTTACTAATTTTATTATATGTTGAAATGCAAACAATGTTAATAACTAAGATAACATCTTAAAGATTATTATTGATCTAGTTTATATAGTCTTGATTTATCCACACCATTCCCAACCACCTGTCTGTCACATTCTTAAAGAAAAATCACCCAATATTAGCCCAGAATAAATAAGAACTAAACAGGCACTTTTTTAAATGTTACATTGCTTCAAAGCAGCTTTACATAAAAAAACAAAGAATAATAATAAAACACAGAACAAATTAGATAAAATATTAGACGTTTACAATTTACAAAACCCAGGCTAAGTTAGACGTCAGCAGTCTCTCAGCAAGCAAGCTAACAGGGCGACAGTGGTAAGGAACCAAAACTCCAATGATGTATAGATGGAGAAATAAACCTTGGGAGAAGCCAGGCTTGACCAGGAGGGCCAGTTCTCCTCTGGCACGTTTAAAGCTGCAATTTGTAACTGTCTTGGATACGAACAGAGTTGATAATGATTTAAAGTTATTTCTTGGTGAAAAACTGATGGTTTCAATTATACTGATGGTTCCAATTATATTTGATAACATGTCGGGCACTGAGAAATCATGCCAACAAAAAAGGTGAGGAATAATGTTACTAATTGCAGCCATAACATCACACTGCTGTGACTAAGCAGGGAACAAGATATAGAAACTAACTAAGCTTAAAGTAGGCATGTATATAACAGTAGGTTTACTAAAGAAGTCTATCAAATCCTGATGATCTGTCTCAGGTCTGAAAGTTTGGATCCAGCTGACTTCAGGACCTTGGGGAATGAAAGACAGACACATACTGAGCCAGTACATCTGTTCTTGTGGGAAGTGTTCCCGGTTCTGGTTTAACTAATTAATGCAGCCTAATTATACCTTAAGGGATTAGAGTAATAAATCCATATGACTATGTGTAGGCTAGATTAAATAGGTGGGTAGATTTAGTCTAGATTTAAATGACAGAGTGTAGATTGGAAATGTGGCTTTCAAAGGACAATTTATAATAAAAAATGACACCCAGATTCTTGGCTAATGAAGCAGGCTTTATAGAGCATCCATCCAGAGTAAAGCAGTGTTCTATGTTGTTCCGTGTAGAGGGTTTTTGTCCAATAAGTAAAACTTCAGTTTTTTTTCTGCAGCCTCAGATGTAGCCTTCTACATACTCAGAATACCTTTTCAATCATAAATTATAAGAATGCATAATATTAGTGCATAGGGATGTGGTATTGGTTAAAAAAGATTTGCATGCATGTGTAAATATGTATTTTACATTGACTTCTAGTGTATTTGTATTATGCAATGTACTTTATATGTGATGTAGATCTGGATGAGATGTCTGATAAAGGCTCTTCAGAGCATGAGGAGGGTGATCAGGAGGGCAGTACCAAGGCCTCCTCTCCAGGTTCAAACAGCAGTGTTCCTCTGCCTTCGGTTTTGCTGGACCGGAAGCTGGAAACTCTCATCCTTGAGTGGAACAAGAGTCCCGACATGCTCTTCACCATCCACCCCAATGACGGTTCATTCCTTGTCTGGCATGTCAAGTACCTAGATGAGTTCATACCTGGCATCTTCAGACAGGTCCAGGTAGGATGCAATGAAAATGTTCAGATGCCGATTTGTTTTTGAGTTGAGACAATCTCCTTATTGAGTTTGCAAACTTTATAATATACCATGGAGAACGGCATATTTTACAACCTTATCAGGGATTGCAAAATTGCTAGCCCGACGTCCCGGGCCTATTGTGTCATCCAGTCGGGCTGCCAAAATGTATTTCCGCCCCTATCTTATAAGGAGGAAAAATAAAGTGCAATGGTTTTGCATTCTCTCACAAATTGGGTTGGGTAATTATTTTGTATGTAATGTTCGGGCATCGGGGAGCCACTATTAATATGTGGGGCGTTTGAATACAAGCTCGCTTTCAACTTTCACTTTCAATTCGCGATAGTGCGAACTGATCAGTGACGCTTGTAAAATCTCCCGCTGCAAGATTAAACGTTATAGAGAGCACATGCGCAGTGGAGAGAAAATCGCTAATAGTTATGTGTGTGCATGTGGGAAAATAAGATGCGCATGGATTTGCACAGGTATTTCAGTTCTGAAGTGGAGACCCATGCACAGATGGAGAAAGCTGACAAAGGAGATGCTATGCCCTCAACGTCGAGTGACATTTTCTTATCTGTGACTTCACTTGATATTTCAAATATTTGTATTGACGATCCTAATTTATTATTTTATGTGATTGATGTTATTTGTTTTGAAAATGTTTTTGATTGATGTTTTGTCTCCTTTTTCACATTATTCCACATTAAAAATAATGTATTTTTTATTTGGGCTACTTAAATTCATTTCGGCCTACCAAAATCTGTCCCATAACACAACAGGAGCCGACAACCCGTCAGATGTTTAAAGCTGAAAAAGAACGTAATGTTTTAACAGTTAAGAAGCAAGTTCTTCAAATGTAATACATTCTCTGACAATATGTAAATTTATATGCAAGTAATCAGTCATCTTTAAAGGGGTCATATAGAAAGCAAAGCCTTCTCTTTTGTTTCATATACTATATATATAGCAAATTGTTCATCTTCACTTCTTTGACTAATTAACACACCGCCACTCCTTTTTAATTAAAAAGAACCGCCTTTGTTGCCTTCTTATACTGTTGAAATGCCTGAGACCTGTCTATAGCACTTATTCATTGTTGCCTCTTATTGTTGAAATTGCTTCCTTGTCCTCATTTGTAAGTCACTTTGGATAAAAGCGTCAGCTAAATGACTAAATGTAAATGTAAATATAGACATTCTTTAACGCTCACAAATCAAGGATTTTTTTCTAGTCTATTTCCTAGACAATTTTTTGACTCCTAGCTACCAAACCCCCAGAAGTCATCAGTGTTCAGGCCACAAAGTCGTTAATATATGACTGCTCACATTTATTCATGCCTATTTAAACTTTAGCAGCTTAAAGGACGATTGGTATTACAAATTTTACATGCAAAGAGCTTAGACAATCATGACAATGGTCATTTACATATAGAAGTCTTAATGTTACAGGAGCGTAAACAGCCTCTTTATAATACTTTAAGCCTTTTTAATACTTTAATCCTGTTTAATAAACGGTCAGAGAGAGGGTGAATAAACAAAATTTCTTGGCTGCATGTGAGACTTCAAAGGATAAATATATTTGTAAATGAAATTCATAAATCTATGCTGTTTAAAAGGCAAGAGTTACTTATTTCAGTTTTTGAATGCAGGTAAGACATTAGCTTAGTGTGTTGGATTAGTTGGATAACAAGTTTTACTACATTGTAACATGTCTTCCTCTATTTAAAGTTCTATTCTTTAGCTTTAATTGGCTACTTGTTGTTCCAAGTGATGTTTTACTGGGCACTAATGAGCTTCTAGCAATCTATTAAAGGTTTTATACTCACTAATAATATTATAATAATTTCTGAAGTCCTCTGGGACCAGTCCAGAGATCGTTTAAGTCACAAGATGACACCAATTAGCCATTTTAACTTGAATTAAAAAGTTAAACCACAGAGTGATGTAGTATGAGAAGCATGAAAGTAGCACCTGTATGTTACAACTGTTGAAAAATGTTAATCTACCAATTTCTCTGACTGACTACTAAATTTATCTTGTTTGCTTATTTTTCCTCCCCTCATTCAGGTATCATTCTCTTCTCGTATCCCGGTGGCATTCCCCACAGGTGATGCAAACTCCCTGAGTAAGAACATCATGATGTATGCATGCACGTTTGCAGAGCGAGAGAGTTGCAGCGCTCTGGGGGAGAAGAGGAGTGAGCGGCGTGTTCTTCAGAGCGCACCTGCATCTGCCGGACTTGGGGCTCTCAAACAATCTCTCGCCGCTGTCATCGGCCCTGCCGTCATGATGGTGTCTAAACACGTGGACGGTTCACTCAACCAATGGGCTGTCACCTTTGCAGAGAAGTCTGCCTTTTCAAATGTCCTCACGGTTTCACACAAGTTCCGTTACTGTGGACACCGTTTCCATCTCAACGATTTGGCTTGTCACACTGTCCTTCCCTTGCTGCTGACTTCATCGCACCACAATGCGTTGTTGACTCCGCCCTCTGGACCTGGGAGCATTGATGGTGATCAGAATGGGGGCATGGCTCTGCAGCCTGTCCAGCTAATGAAAGGCGTCCCACGTAAACAACTGCGGAACGCAGCCACACGAACATTCCATGACCCAAACGCAATTTACAGTGAGCTGATCCTCTGGAGAGTTGATCACATCGGACCACTGTCCTGTACAGGAGGCGTGTCAGAGCTAGCTCGAATCAACTCACTTCACACTTCTGCATTCTCCAACGTGGCCTGGTTGCCTACTCTTATCCCCAGCTCAGTGCTTGGTGAGTTTAACATGGAAGCTGTCTTTAACTGCATTGCTAAGCACATTTATGTTTTTCTGTGTGTTCAACTGCTAGTTGTGGTGTACTAAGACTCAAACTAATAAACCTTGAAGTGTAACGCATCTGGCCCCAGTTGTGACATTAATGATACGTCAATTAGTACCATAGAATTGCTTTAAAAGATGAACCAATACACCATAATGACTTGAAGGTGTCTCTTAGGCTTGTGCCAGTAAGCAGTTACCCATAACACCTTAGTAACGCTCTAGCAACCATCCAGAACATCCTTGGAGCTCTAATTGCTATGATATTTGTTTCAAATAAACTGTTGCTCATAATCGTTCTTCATAATAAAGGTTTTGTGTTTCTCAATCAGGAACATACTGTAACTCAGCAAGTGCATGCTTTGTGGCATCAGATGGAAAAAACCTGCGTCTGTATCAGGCCGTAGTGGATGCCCGTAAACTGCTAGATGAGCTCTCAGACCCTGAGACCTCTGTAAGACCTTTTCAAAAATTATCAGCTAGATAATATACTGACCATCCCCAACTGTCAATAAATTTTTGCGGTAAATATGATAAGTCAATCTCTGGTTTCTCATAGAAACTGGTGGGTGAAGTGTTCAACATTGTGAGTCAGCAGTCCACAGCCCGACCCGGCTGCATCATAGAGCTGGATGTCATTACTAACCAGGTGAGGGCTACAGGGGTGTGTGTGTGCGTGTTTATTTGCTTCTTCTCAAACCAACTAGCCATTATACTGTATAATTTTGCTACTAAATTTACAATTTTACCTTGTGCAATCCTTAATAAGTGTTTATATACAACCACTTATGAATATTGTTATGTGTGTAGTTAATGTTGTGTGGGTTTGTTTTTTCCAGTGCGGTTCAAACACACAGCTACTCCACGTCTTCCAGGAGGATTTTATTCTAGGATACAAACCACATAAAGATATTTCCGATTTCAACAGCACTAGTGTTCCCTCTGCAGAAGGTACAACACTTTCCTCTTTAATCTCTGGACTATTTACTTTGATAAACATAAAGTCTGGTTTACACACAGTTTGTACATTACGTAGAGTACCAGCCCCCTCCTTTCTCTGAGAAGTTCTTCCTGGTGGTGATTGAGAAGGATGCAGATCGTAACTCAGTGTTGCAGATGTGGCATCTTCATCTGCGCTCTGAGCAGGCGTGTGTAGGTGCGTATGACAAGGGTTATTTATGAAGGGATGACAGGGCTGTCAGCAGTGTGCTTGTGAGGGGAACTGAAGAGAGCATGGTGAATAGAAATACTTCCTCATATAACATAAATACTAGAGATGGAAATAAATTACAGAGGCCTCGTGATGAATAATGACCTACTTTTTGTTATGTTAAAATATAAATTTCTATATATATTTGTCAAGCTATCTATATAACTGTGTTGGTCTGTCTATATTAATTAGTTTGTCTGTCTACTTTGTGTCATAACTGTTGGAATTGGAATTTGTGTGACTTTATAAAATGTTAAATCTTATATCCTAAAATTTTCCATGCTAATTGTTGTTTCATTTTGCTGTCTGTTTAACCCCTATAGAAGAGCCAGTAAATGAATACATGTTCCAGAACCAGCTGACGGTTCCCTCCAGCCAGAACAATGCATACTCATCTCCTGACATTAGTCCAGGTCATAGTCCACTGCCTCGCTCTTCATCCTCTGCCAACCTGCAGTCTGCCAGCAAACTCATCCTGAGCTCCAAACTAGTCTACAGTCAGCGTCTGGACCTGCCACTGGGGGTGGGGCTTATTAGAGCCACGCCCTCTGCTGGTATGTTCTCCTTGTGTTGTTAAAGAACTGCCGCTTTGTTGCCCCTTAGGAGGTGTTAAATAAGTATATATACTGTTTGACTTGGAGTGTTATTAAACATAATCAACTTTATGTTAAATGAGCAATGATGATAATCAAAGGCCTAATATTTTGTTCATCTGGCTGAAATGACAGTGGTCTTGTACTTTATATTGATACCTGTAGATCTGTAGATTATTTTATAAACAAGTACTAATAATTTATTTAAGAGTAAAGTGGTTTTAATGAGCAATTCTATGTGTTATTTAATATATCACAATATTTTTGTAATTTTTTTTTATATTTGTGTGCAAGTAGTGATGTGTTTGTATTTATTGTTGTTGTGGGTGTTTGTGTTTTCAAAGTTTGGTAAAAATTTTGGCTGTTTATGTTTTCAAAGGTCATTTGAGCTCCTCATCTATCTACCCTGTGTGTCTGGCTCCATACGTTATTGTGACCACCTGTTCCGATGGGTGTGTCCGATTCTGGCGCTGTGCGGTGGATATGGACCTGTCAGCGCCACACCCTGAGGAAACACGCTTATATCGCTGGGAACCTTGGAGCCTGTTGAAAGAGGAAGAGGACAACAACAGCTCTTTGTCTGTGGCAGGCCGACCCGTTGCGGTCAGTTGTTCCTACACAGGCCGACTTGCAGTGTCATTTAAACAAATGTCTGAGAATGAAGGCGGGGCGACTCAGGACTTCTCCATGCTTGTGTCGATCTATGAGTGTGAGTCGACGGGTGGCTCAGAGTGGGTCCTTGAACAGACGATTCACCTTGATGATTTTAGCAAACCGGCAAAAATGCTAGATCAACGTGTTAGTGTTGATAGCAACTTGGTTGTGTACAGCAAGTCCGATCTGTTTGTAACCAGAGACAGCCCGAATATCAAACACTTTGTGCACTTGGACTGGCTGTCTAAGGAAGATGGGTCGCACATCCTGACGGTTGGGGTTGGATCCAATATCCTCATGTATGGTCGTATCTCAGGGGTCGTGACTGAGCAGACTGGGGTCAAGGATGGCATGGCAGTCACACTGCCACTTGGTGGCAGTATAAAACAGGGCATTCGCTCTCGTTGGGTGCTGCTGAGGTCTGTAAAAGTTGTCTCTTCTGTGGACGGCACTCCGTCCTTGCCAGTGTCTCTTTCCTGGGTGCGTGATGGCATCCTGGTGGTGGGTATGGATTGCGAGATGCAGGTTTATGCACAGTGGAGGCAGGACGAGAAACCAGATGACTCTGAGGACAACAGCATCTCCTCACCAGATGCAGTTGGAGGTCATTTAGTCTCCCTGTCAAATGAGGGTCGAGGACATTCCAAGAGCGCGTTTGAGGGCAGCGCTGGAATCGACGATGCATTACGCCCCCCATCGGTGATCCAGGATGGTGGTTTGTTTGAGGCAGCCCATTCCTTGTCACCCACCCTCCCACAGTACCATCCGACCCAGCTGCTGGAACTTATGGACCTGGGAAGGGTCAAGCGGGCCAAAGCCATCTTGGCACACCTGGTCAAGTGCATTGCTGGGGAAGTTGCTGTAGTGAGAGATGTAGAGGCAGGTGAGGGTGGCACAAGGAGACACCTTTCTCGAACCATCAGTGTGTCAGGAAGCACGGCAAAAGACACCATTGTTGCTGGGCGAGATGGTGGGCGGGATTACACAGAAATCAACTCTATCCCCCCACTTCCGCTATATGCCCTCCTGTCCGCAGACCAGGACACCTCCTACAAGCCTGGAGAGGAGGCAGTAAAAGCCGGAAAGGGGGTGGAGCGTGAGATGCAGAAACCGTCAGAAGATCAATATGCTGGTCTGTTTCATGTTCAGACTGTCACCACTGACGATTTCGTGAGCTTTGCTGCCGAAAAACCGGAAAAGAAGTCTCGTGTGATTAACCTGTCACAGTATGGCCCCACGTACTTCGGCCCTGAGCATGCCCAGGTGCTTTCTTCCCATCTGATGCACTCAAGCCTGCCCGGCCTCACACGCCTTGAGCAGATGTTCCTTGTGGCTCTCGCTGATACCATTGCAACCACCAGTGCTGAAGTAGCAGGATCCTCAGATAAGCAGTACACAGGTGAATTTACCTTCTCACATCAACCTCAAAGCTAAAGTGTGTATCTTTTGCGTCACCGGTCTGACTAAATGGAATGGCAGAAAAACTGCCAAACAGCAGGTTTTCTGAGCAGTCCCACTCTGCAAACATTGGTCGAGCAAACATACAGTCCCAATTCAAACTCACTCCATTGGTCAAAATGTCAAAACGCAAACAACAGTAACAAAGCAAAATGTTTAATACAGTTAGTGCGACAGAGAGAAGTGTTTGCACTTTTTAGCTACATTTACTATATACATGGAACCTTCTTAAGAGATTCCACAATAAAATAAGCCAGCTTTTTGTCAGGGTTAAGATCTGCAGGCAGAAAAGAGATTGTTCTAAAAATAAATGCTTCAATCAGGTCATGTAGAAGCAATTACAAGATGACAGCTTGGAGGTGCTCACATCCTCTATTGAGGTCTGCTGCTCTAATTCAGTTCAGACTGAATGAATCACTTCCTTATGTGGTATATCTGGACATAACCTTTGGCCTGAGGGACCACTGTTTAAGAGAAATGAAAAAAAAAACAATTATTAATTACTAAAGAAAAATAAAGCTATAAAACTTAATTTAAAACCACCTTTAATTAATAGAGTTGACTTCTTACTCCGCTTGAAATTAGTTTTGTCTCTAAAAGACCAGGTATTTGAGTATGACTAACTTTATGTATTGACTAAATGTCTAGTTTTGTATGACAAGCAGTTACCCAGTTCATAAAATGAGAACCATAATAAACTTTAATTAAAGCAAAGTAAAAGTCTCCTTAAATAGCCTTGATATTATTATTTATTTTTAGCAGTAAACGTATCAGGTATCCATGATAACTATAGCTCAAATCTTTATTTAGTCTTGTTAGCATTAAACCAATAGTCCTGTTCATGGTAGAGCTGAGATGAAGACATTTTCAGGGCCAGCCAGGATGGATAATTTTCCATGTGTGTGTTTATACTGTAGATGTAATTATTATAACGTCAGACTCCTGAAAAGCATTGAATTAAATTAAGTTTAAAACAATGTTTTAATATTTAATCAGTTGTAATAGAGCTGTAGTGTTTGGAAATCAAAGTATATTTCCCCAGAGATGCAGCACTTTTTCATTGGTAGATTTGTCATGTTTTGCAGTATTTGTGTGCTGTTAAATGCTTGTTCATTGGTTGCCATAGAAATCCAGTAAGCATCAATGTCAGGAGACACGAGTGTTGCTGTTATTTAAGGAGAAAAAATGCAAAACTGGATATTTTGTCTGTTCATGTCATATGTCACTGTGATGTTAAAATTGCAAGCCACATCAGAAATAAGTAAATAAATAAATAAACTTAAGGAATAAGAAGAATTATTATATTCTCAAATTAAATATAAATAATATCATTATTAAAAGTCTAGAGGTTTGTGTAACACAGTGTACTTCAAAAGTGTGTCACATCGCGTCAAAACTAAGTTGTTGGTATGTGTGATGTTTGAAATTAAATTTGTAGACAAAAATATAGTTTTTGTATAGTATATAAATATAGTATAACAATTTTTATGTCATGACAGAACAATTGTTTTACTAAACAATGAAACAATTAATAAAGCATAACCAGCTAATAAAGAATAGATAGGAACTCAATTAATATTAAATAAGTTCCTAATACTGTTTAAAAAGCATCTCAGGGTGACGCCTCAAGAAATTGGGTGAAGTTCATTTTTGAACATTTTAGGCAAAGGATGGCAGCTTTGAAGATGCCAGAAGATAACAGTTTGATTTAAAAGGTGAGGAAAACAATGAAGCAAAAATCATAAGAAGGCAATAACATCTGCCATGCACACTTTTACCGGGAAATACAACATCGGTTGTTGTATTTGTTTAATGTATATCATGTTACAGTGCCTTGCAAAAGTATTCATACCCCTTGAACTTTTTCACGTTTTCACCTTACAACCAAAAACTTAAATGTATTTTATTGAGATTTTATGTGATAGACCAACGCAAAGTAGCCCATAATTGTTAAGTGGAACGAAAATGATATATGTTTTTACAACTTTAAGCAATAAAAATCTGAAAAGTGTGGGGTGCATTTGTATTGAGCCCCCTGTACTCTGATACCCCTAAATAAAATCCAGTGCAATCAATTGCCTTCAGAAGTCACCTAATTAGTTAGTAGAGTCCACCTGTGTGTAATTAATTTTTAGTATAAATACACCTGTTCTGTTGTAGTAATACAAACATTATAAGAAAAATACAAATATATTTTTTCTATTGGATCTGTATTTAAAAATAAGTTCGTATTTACCAGTTTTATGCTATAATTTTTATTATTTTTCATGTTTACCATTGCTATTAACCCACAGTTCATTTTGTATTGTGTCTGTAAATATTCTAAGGTCATGTGCCTTGTAATAGGTAAGGGTTGGGCTGACAGTAGAATAACTGTATTTTACTTTGTAACTGTAAAATTGATTATATGTGTGTCCAGGTGGCGAGGCTCTAGATGAGTGTGGTCTGCGTTACCTGCTGGCCATGAGGTTACACACCTGTCTGCTGACCTCCCTGCCCCCCCTCTACAGGTTACAGCTTTTCCATCAGGGTAACACACACTGACCTACACACACATGCTCTAAAATGTTGCTCATACCTGTACACAGACTTAGTTTTACACTGTTGTGTGTCTAGGCATGTCTACATGTCACTTTGCTTGGGCGTTTCACTCCGAGGTAGAGGAGGAGATGTTGAACATGATTCCTGCCATGCAGAGGGGAGATCTGCAGTGGTCCGAGCTTAGAGCTGTGGGCGTGGGCTGGTGGATCAGGAACATTAACACACTGAGGCATATGATGGAGAAGGTGAGACATGCACACATAAAAGTTAAAAGTTAGGATGATGACATGACAAAACTGTATCTCTTCCATTATAACAAAGCTTCAAATCTAATATGCCAACTGACGAAAAGTTACTTTGTTATAATATGGATGTTGTAGTTACTTGCATTTTAACAAACCATTTAACATGTAAAAGACCAGATTTTTGTCATCTTTGTTTCAACAATGAGTAGTAACTGCATTCCGCCTTTGCATGGCAATATACTACAATATACTGCAATATACTACATAGCAATAAAACATCTATAGGTGCAGAAAACACCTGTTAGCCAGACATAGCACTGCTGTTCTAAAGAGAGACTAAAAAGACTAGAAAAAAGGCTAAATGACAGTAAGATAAAGTAATTCAAAACTTTCTCAGGGATTGTTTTTTATAATAAGAATACAGTAATTTATGTAATTAGTTTTTTTAGTCACTTTTAACTTTTATAGTTAATGCTAATTTTCTCTAGGGTTTGGTGACAGAATAGTGTGGAAATACCATTGAAACCTCAGTCTTTATCTAAATTAATTTATACTCACACTGTCAGTCATGCAGTGAGTCAGGGTTTCTATTACATACAAGTAGCCAGTGGGCAGTACATCTTTGACTGAAGTGTGAACAAATTTAAAATTAAGGAATAATAAATAAAACAGGCGTCAATACAAATATATATTTGCACATATAAATCAGTCTAAAAAGTCTAAAAGGAAATGCAGATATTTCACACCAGTGTATTAGATGTGCAGGAGGTGCGATTGTTCTTTAAAAATTGTTCTGTCGCTTCTCTGAAAAGCGTTCCGCATATTCAGCTGACATAAACCACACTTTCAATAAATTAAAAGAATCCAGTACACTGATGAGGTATTGTTAATATGAGCACATTAATGTGAACAATACTCCCACATCCGGTAATGTCCAGTTTGTCACATAATGACTCCTTTGAACTGTTGAAACAACTTTGTCCAACACTGAACCTGTCATTGTCTGAATCAGTGTATAACAAATTAGTCATTCAGAGCACCTTACAAATGAGAAGATTAGCATTCTTAGCCCATGTAGCAAGGGTGGTTTGTAAGATTTAGGCTAAATCGGGAGTTTTTAAATTGGGTGTCTGAGGTGTCCCCAGAAAATTTCTGACATTATTGAAGCAGATTATTTAAGTTTGGGAACAGTATGTTGTAGGGCTGGGCGATAAATCGATTTTATCGATTAACTCGAATGTGTAGTTTACATCGATTTGCTTGAATGAAAATCGGTTTTATCTTTAACGTAATATGCA
>JAZGTJ010011851.1:0-16479 GCA_036877575.1 Botia almorhae
GATATTATATTGTAAGAACGTGATAGTATATTGTACAAACGTGATATTATATTGTAAGAACGTGAAAAGTATATTGTACAAACGTGATATTATATTGTAAGAATTCCGTAATTATGGTCTTCACAATGTAAGACGTTTTATTTGTTGTCTTTAAAAGCATCTAACAGTTAGGACAGCAGTTGTGGCGTACAGTAGGGATGAAATACAGCAGCGATGATGTACAGTAGGGATGATGTACAGCAGGGATAAAATACAGTAAGAATGATGTGCAATAGGAATGATATAAAGTAGGCATAAGGTACAGCTGGGATGTACAGTAAGGATGAGATACAGTAGGGATTATGTACAGTGGGAATGAGCAGCAGTAGTCATGGTCCTTGTTTTAAGAATATTTTAGAATGAAAATCTAAAACACTTTCATACATGAGTGTATTCATCAAAAAGCCTTACATGTGTAATGTAATAGCAGCAGCAGCAGCAGCAACAAATAGTTATTTTTAGTATAAATATTAGGAATAAACAATTATTTTACCATGTAATATAAATATTTGTATAGTTTAACTGTAGGCTGTCTGCAGTTGCCAAGCAACACAACAGCACTAACAAATAACAGGTGTGTTTATATTTAACAACAATTTAAAAAATCTAATCAGAATTTAAAATCAATACTAAGGCATGTTTTTCTTTAAAAAAGTAGAAATATAAAAAACCATTTTTGTTAATAAATCATATTTTCTGTTTGTACCTGAGATGGTTATTAGAACATTGAGTCCCTCCAGAACATCTATCTGTTGGAAGCGCCTGCGGCTGATAAGAGAGTAAACTTTACCCTGACCACTGCGGTCCAGGAGCCACAAGCTGTTTTCTGTGCCCACCAACAGATTCACACCTGCACACACACACACACACACACACACACAAGCACACAGTAATTAAAACACATTTGTTTTTGTCTTTTTTCAGGACAATAATTGGAATTTTCCAGGAAAACCTTGCAAACATTAATGCTGTATTCAGACATGCTGATCCTCAGTAGAACAGCCTGATTTTGGTGTGATATTGCCTTTATACAACTAGGAATACAATATTGTGTAAATTGTTTTACACAATTGTTTTTTTACTTTAATAATAGAGTACAATTACTACAAAAGTCAAAAAAGGTCAGTACATGATATTTTTGATTATCATGATTATTCAGTGTTGTACCTTACAGTAAATATCATATATCAAAATAGTAACCTAAAGATGTGCAAAATGAAAACAGGGCATTACAATACAATAAACTGTTATGCCTGAACAAGCAGCCAAGTGCAAAGGCTTACAAAAATAAGTAATAGAAGAAAACAAATGATGCACAGCTTGAGACTGCTAGCAAGCGTTGCCCTCTGGCCACAACAAACACGGCATGTGAGATGGTGTCTTCCTCCTGCCAGTTGTGGGCATTTTATACTTAAATACAGACATGTCTAGGGACAGCTCTCTAGAAAGCAGGGCCTAAGCCAATCAAAGCGCTGTATAATAATATACACTTATAAACTGTTTATTATGATGTATCTCACCCCACAGACTAGCACAAAGATCTCCAGTGCATCAGTCTGATGCCAAATGTTGGTGGGGTTGACATTCTCCACTGAGCTCTTCCTGTGTATCACTCTCCTGCCATTCACTGACACACACACACACACACACACACACAGAGTTTATTCATGCAGTATGTGCAGAGAGCAGATGTGGGTGTAGTGGCAGTGTAAGATGGTCTCACTTTGGCTGTACCCCAGGGGACTCTGAGGAGGCGAGTTCTGTAGCAAACGAGGGTCAATAAATGGTGAGAATGAGGAGGATTTCAAGGTGCTTCCTGTAACGTTGTCCAGCTCCCGCGAGGAGCGCTAAGACTTTTATTATGATGTTTAGTTTCTGTCACATGTCTATGATGTCACTGGTCTTTATGTCACTTCCTGTTTTTGGTTATTGGTTTCAGCTGTGTTTGTGTGTATTTAAGTTCCGGGTTTTGGGTTGTGTCTTGTGGGTTATTGTTTAGGAGTATTGTTGTTAGCGTTTGTTCGAGGTTTTTTCATTGTTCTAAGTCTATTGTGTCTCGCCTGGTTTTCGGATTCTTGCTCTCGTTTGGGTTACGCTTTGGATTACCCCTTTTGGATTTGTTCGCCCTGGTTAGTTGTGTATGTTCATCGTCTGGTTCGTCTTTTGTATCTTCAATTATTCACTGCTGTTGCACTTGTTGTCATCCTTTTTGTTTAACGGTTGGTGTTTGTGTTTATTCCTGTGTTTATTATTTCATTAAATACCGTTCATTTCAGTTCAGTGTCCCGTCTTCACTTTGCGCAAACACAACCGTTCAGTCCCAAAGTAACACTTCCTGTCTGGTGACTGAATAATTTCTGCAAACCCACAATATTACAAGCGTTAATTTTACAGTTTATTTTCTTTGAGTTTTTTTCAGTTTATCAGCAGACATAAATTCTATCAATTAGATACTTTTTGGATTATGTTATTCTATACCCTGCAAAGGCAACGTACATTGCCTTAGATAGTTGGTTTTTGTGTCTCTTGTATTTTTGTTGTTATATGAAAACGTCAACAACAATATGCTTTTCTTGAGTAAATTGAGTTAGTATTGTCTATGAAATATGAATTCAGTAATGTTTAAGATCACCATCTAGTTAAAACTGAACATAAATATGAATCTGTTGGCTTAGCTGAGATAAGTTTTGCACATAAATTACCCTAATAATGGGCACACATGATAATATGTAACATAACATGTTACATAACATGATGTAGTTAAAAACATACATCAGATGAGTTTTGTGTTGTTGTCTGGTGGGAGATGAGCTCCTGTTTAAAGCTTTTGTGCAGGAGGTCTGGCAGATGGCAGCTGTCCTGAGATTGTGACCCAGCTGGTTCCTGATTAACATTATGTGTTGGCTTTGCTGCATTCTGCTGGAAAAACATGAAAATCTTTGAAAGAATCTAGCCCTAAATATTGACAATACCTCTGAGACATTGTTTGAGAAGAAACAAAGACGTCCTGGTGAAACATCTTGATGGGCTTGTTCATTTTTATCTGCTCTCAAAAACAATGAAAGTTTAATGTGGAAGGTGAGATTACCTGCTGCTGTTTCAAATTGTGGTGAGACTGAAGAACTATTTAATTGGACTGTTCTCTGGATAACAAATCCCTGTGTGGAGACCTTAAACACCAAAATCAACAAATAAACCAAGTCTGACATAAAATAATTAGACAATTTTAACAAAGCCCCCAGCCCCTGGCCCCCACCCAGTGACTTAGCCAACCCAGGAACCCCCACGGAATTTTAATTATAAATAATATTGTTTAGTACCAACATTATTGAACAGTATTATATTCTAAATGCTTAACATATAATTAGTAAACAGAAATATTATGGAATTATAAGAGAATTATGCATGTTTTATTTACCAAATTTATATATTAGAGCCTTGGTCAACATGAAAGTTTTCCTCACGTCCCACATTTTCACTACCATAAGTCTCAGTCATTCTTTCAACTGACATAAGATCTGTTCTGTCTTTTTCTACCAGATTCCGATCATCAAGCACTCTGGCCTTCCAGCAAGCTGTAAATTGTCAGAGAATGTTGCGAGTTTACAGCTTTCCCGTAGCTCAGTGGTTAGAGCATGGTGTTAACAACGCCAAGGTCATGGGTTCGATCCCAGGGATTGCACATACTCAATGTATAGTGATTAATGTGTAGTATAATGCAATGTAAGTCGCTTTGGATAAAAGCGTCTGCGACAAAGGTGGACACAGCAGCTCTATAGATGGACTCACACAGTCTCAGCCTTGCACTATTGACTCTCTACAGCAAGAAATACTTAATACTGCCATATAGCAAATAAGATTTTCATTAGGAATTGTAAGTTGCAGGTATCCAGGTCTGCTTTATAGTCCAGTCTGTTACCTATACTAGCAGACCAGAATCCATTCAGGTCAAAATTCTTTGCTTCAAGTTAACTGTCCCTTCAATTGAAATCTTTTCCAAGGTGTAAACATGGACAGGGTAGAAGGAGGACTAGCTTGTCTTCCTAAACTACAAGCTGGATCTGTTTGTAAAAGCTAAATTGGTTTGGCATTGTCAGTTCCAGGTTCTGAATTTTTAAATACTCCACCTAGGGGATTTATGGGATTGTGAACAAATTTGGCAAATATTAGGCCAAGACATTGCAGATGCTAAATTGCAAAGGGATTTTTGACATATCGAACAGTGTTGCCATGTCGGAACAATAAAGTAATTGCATAAAAGAAAACAGTTAACAGGAAGTGGCTCATTGCTGCATGAATTTAGTATTTAATTCCAATTTAGGTTGTATGTTTGGTCCTAGGGACTGATGACATAGAGATGGCTATTGTGAGTCACAGTCATAGCACCACCAACTGGCAGAAGGAAGTATGTCACTTAAAACAACATTTAAATGAGTCGCTTTAAATTTACCCTTAAATTTACTTAAATTTAAATTAAGTCGCTTCATACCTGGTCAGAAAAAAGAAGAGAAATTGAAAATGCTAAACAGTGAACGGATTGTTGATATTTCAAACAGTGTTGCCATGGCGAGGCAATCAAGATTCAAGATTTTATTTGTCACACATAGTTATATGCAGGACAATAAATGGAACAGGAAGTGTCTCGTAATTGCATGCATTGATTGATCCACATAAATCTTTTTATTTGTTTGATTTGTTTGGTGTTGTATATATACATATAAAACCTATATTGTTTTATAGGTTTTCGGGACTATTGGGCCCCTTAAACTGCTCAAGGGGGCATGCATTGTGGAATGTACTTCAAACCTGGCAAATATGGAGGATCATGTGATGCTTTCATGGGCCTCGATGCATATTAATTAAACTCTGTCTTTATAGCCCTTCTTTCATTGTCTTTCCACTTTTTTCATCTGGGGTACTTTTCATTTGTTGCTTGTTTGTAAATGTCACACAGTCAGAAACTTGCTTATGCTTTACCATGATCCTCTCTATTAAAGAAGAAAAACAAAACAACAGCAGTGTCAGGCCAAGCGGACATGAAGGACAATATGACTATTTATATGGCGCGATTTAAGGATATTCTAAAATCTAAACTAGCAGCAATGCTCACCAAATTTGCCTCTCACATGTCCACAATCCAGAGTATGTGCTCTAAAATGATTATTTTTTACCAGAAAACAGAGAGAGCAGAAAAGAGTGGTACGAACACACTAGGCATCTGGATACCCTCAAGCAACAAGTGACAGATCTACAGAACTGCAGCAGACACAGCAATCTCTTTCTTCTGTATCCAGCTACATTGTAGATTGTTATGAAACATGCCGATAGTAAGTTACTGTACTCCTCCCGTCAATTACTAAACTCTATATAGAGTTATATACTATACTAAATTTACCAACCTCAGTACTCAAGGATGGCCACAATAATAAAAGGTTGTTATTAATGAGTTACTCCTGACTTGATCATTTAGCATTACATGTGATGATCATCTTCTTGCATAGGTTTTCATGTATGCTAAGAAACAAGGTATCGTTAGTTTGATATGTTTATGACATAATTATAGAAATCATTTTATATCATTAGAAATCATCACGAAATTATTCATTTGCATTATCATGCCTTATTTGTCTTTTTTTTGATACTCATGACTGGTTTGAATACAGTGAGTTGTAATATTAATTGTCTAAACAGACCCAATAACATAAAAGTCTACAAGTCAATTGTGACAAAGAAAGACAGACAAACTGTGGTTGAAAATAGGAAGTTTTTCCTAAAAACTTTTTTTTTTCAGTTTATGCACCATGTAGTCCAGGTCTAACTTTTTACTCTGAATTATCTTCCTGTCTCACTGATCTAACGGACTTTGAGATAGTAACAGGAACAGATATGAATATGGTTATGTCCCTTGACTTTGGTTGGGTGGTGACAATTTTTTGGACCATTTCTACAGAGCAACTTAAACTATGCACAGTCTCTTTTTCATTAGTGGATACAAAACTAGAGGTATTCTGTATAGCATGGAAGAAAAATGTTATAGGCCTTAAAAAGCTTCAGATCTGCCAACTTTTAAAATCTTTAAAAAAATGAACACAAGCCTTGATATCTATTTCACACAGTGGCAAAATTAACCAAAGATAAAACGTAATTTGCCTTTGCCTTTGTCAATATCATAATAGTGATGACTTTATTAATTTTTTAATAACAAAATAGATACTGCCAGAGAGAAAAATAAACATAAACATGCAACTGCCTGCAACGCAATCACATCAGATGGTGCATCATAACTTGGCCAAGGAACAACTCCAGTCATCTCAAATTTGCTTTTTATTTCCAGTCAGGATTTAATTCGATACAATTTTATTTATACAGCACTTTTTACAATGTTACATTGCTTCAAAGCGGCTTTTAGACATGTTAATGGTATTATTGCAAATAATATGTGTGAGACGTATAAGACTAATTAGGCATACTAGGTTTATAGTAGGTTTATAAATAAAAGGTTCACTGAACTGATAAAAGAACAAAATCATTAAGCAAGATATGCGTTCCAGCTTACATAGAGATGTCATATGAAAGATAACATCTTCTCAGCCAATCGTGACATAAGCAGATCATTTCTCATCTCTGTGCCTCGAAGAGAGAATGACATCCCTCTCTTCTCTCTGCATCTCATCTTTTTCAAATATGGTGGCTTGACAGTAGCGCGCTGCAGCCTTTCCGACACAAAATGGTGCTTTTTCTTTGTTTTTATCGACTTCTAACGGCGCATGGAAATTGGAGTTACTAGTGTTCATGTATACAACTGCCAGACACTCACAAAATGCAGAAACAATACTACAGCTATTTTATAAATAGTTACATTTACATTCAGGCATTTGGCAGACACTTTTATCCAAAGCGACTTACATTGGCATTATACTACACATTGATCACTATACATTGAGTATGTGCAATCCCTGGGATCGAACCCATGACCTTGGCGTTGTTAACGCCATGCTCTAACCACTGAGTTACAGGAAAGCTTTACATAATGATCAGCTGGAGAAGCAACGCGATCTCGGCTTGCTGAGGGGACCAGGTCTCCAGCCCTCTGCGTCACCTGATGCCGATGGCCAGGGGAGGGGACATCGCAAGTGGTGTGCAAAAAAGCACGGCAAGAGGGCGGGGGTCCATGCTAGGCTAAAAACAAACCCTAGCCGGCCGGCTCTCCCGTCAATCCTGCTATCCAATGTCTGCTCCCCGGACAATAAATTGGATTACATCCAACTCCAGCAAACTATGCGGAGACCTGACTTAGAGACAGAGTTCCGGACGCTGTCATTCAGCTAGACGGGCTACCTTTGTTCCTTATAATCGGAGTATACATTCCACCCAGTGCAAATGTAAAAGACGCGCTCTGTAAACTCTATGGGGCTATAAACTCTATAGCGAGCTGCAGAATTCAAACCCTGATGGACAGTTTATTGTTGCTGGAGATTTCAACCATGCAAATCTAAAGTCAGTGCTTCCTAAATTCCATTAGTATGTGGACTTTGCAACAAGAGGGAAGAACGTGCTGGATCTTGTTTACACAAACATCCTCGGCGCATACCGTTCAGAGGCCTGCCCCCACCTCAGCTACTTAGACCACATCTTTGTTATGCTAATCCCAACATACAGACTGCTAGTCAGACGCTCCAAACCGGTTCTGAAGCAGGTAAAAACCTGGCCAGCAGGAGCCATCCCTGCTCTTCCGGCTCAGTGCCCCTACTTTTTACCCTGTACATGCTACCTCTGGGAGCAATTATTAAGAGACATGGAGTTATTTTTCATTGTTATGCTGATGATACTCAGCTGTACATTTCTTCAAGGCCCAACGAGACTCCTAACTTCACCAAGCTAACAGAATAGTCGATATCAAAACTTGAATGACTAGCAACTTTCTACTACTAAATTCAGACAAAACAAAAGTTTTACTAATTGGACAAAAATCTTCTACAAGGAACAACCTAAAACATAGCCTTCATTATTGCAATGCCCTACTTGGTGGCTGCCCTGCAAGGGGCATTAAAAAACTCCAGATGGTTCAGAATGCAGCAGCAGAGTTCTCATGAAAACAAACAAGTATGACCATATTAGCCCAGTTTTGGCCAGGCCCTGAATGGTTTAGCTCCTCAATACCCAAGCGAGCTCCTCTCCTATTACAGTCCTTTGCGTTCACTGTAATCTGAAACTTCTGGCTAACTGAGAGAACCCAGAATTTTAAAATTTCTGGTGGTAGATCCTTCTCGTATTTGGTACCCAAACTTTGGAATAGTCTTCCCAGTGTTGTCCAGGAGGCAAATACATTATGTCAGTTTAAATCTAGATTAAAAACCCACCTCTTTAATCTAGCCTACACATAGTCCTATGGATTTATTACTCAAATCTCTTAAGGGATTATCAGGCTGCATTTATTAGGTAAAACAGAACCGCGGACACTTCCCACAAGAACAGATGTACTGGCTCCACATTAAATCTGTCTGTCTTTCATTTCTCGAAGGTCCTGTAGTCAGCTGGATTCGAACTTTGAGACCAAATGGTGGGGGACTGGATGAAATGACCCTGAGACAGATCATCAGGATTTAATAGACTTCTTTAGTAAACCTACAACTTTTAGCTTTATTTTGTTCCCTGCTTAGGCACAGCAGTGTGATGTTATGGCTGCAATTAGTAACATTATGCTTTAACATACGTCATTTCTGTTGGTACGATTTCTCAGTGACCGACATATTATCAAATATAATTAGAACCATCAGTTTCTCATCAATAAATAATTATAAATCATTATAATCAACTCTGTTCATATCCAGGAAAGCTCTGGCCGGGGATGGAATATCATCCACTGTGCCTGAGACAGAAGGTCTCTCCTGATCGGAATCGGCCATGGTAGGCCGTCAAGAAAGGACATCAGATTTGAAAACCAAATCAAAACCAGGAGCAATCCCTGTTGACCGACCTTCGCCGGGAGGCCATGGCGTCAAAACCCAGGGGGGGTGGATGAGTCAGAGAGAAGTAGAGGGGACATTACGTCATCCCATACCCGAAATGTGACCTCTGCATTTAACCCATTACAGGTGAGAAGTGAACACACACTGCAAGTCATGAACACACACACACCTGGAGCAGTGGGCAGCACATAACTGCGCCCAGGGAGCCCAGGGTTAGTGCCTTGCTCAAGAGCACTTCAGTTGCTACCCCCCAGTGCTGGAATCAAACCAGCAACCTTCTAATTACAAGTCCGACTCACTAACTAGTAGGCCACAACTGCGTTCTTTGTCTAAGGAGAAGGTGAACTCGCTGTTCAGAATCATCTGAAGTCATTCTTCACTCGTGTAGTGCGCCATCATTCAAACGCGCAGATAAAGTGAGTAAATTCTGTGATGAAGCTTTGATGATTTCTGCAGCTTTTCGGGGGCGTGCACATGATGACATGACTCACCTCAGATACTTTACACATGAACAGCGCGCTCAATGCGAGGCGGGATCACATTAGCGGTAATGAGGTGATACAGGAGAAACGATACATCCTCTAACATTCATACAGATTACTTAAAAAAAATATTTGTTTTAGATTTTAATTGGTTTATGCAAACGTGCACACTTCAAGCTTTCTATACGTATATTCATTATGTCTGTGGGGCACGTATTTACTGAGATTTAGGTTGTTTTATTTATGTGTCTGTGAAAAGAGATGACAGAGACAGTGACGGCAGAGTGCGTACCCTGTCTGTTTTCTTCTTTTTATAAAAGCACAGGGTTTTATTGTTATTATGAGTGTATACAAATAAAGACCCTTTACAGATTCGAATGATGTATTGGTTGTATCTGTACGATTAAAAATGACGGAGCATTTTACGTTCATTTCCACGTTATCATCAAAACATGCCTCAAAACGCGCCGGCGCGTTTGCCGACACCAGAGGGTTAAGGTTTTGTAAATTGTAAACTACTGATATTTTTATTGTATATATTTTATGTATGTATTTTATTTTTATGAGTTGTGTGCAGTTCATGATACTATTGCAAATCCCTTATAATATAATCTCCATGTAAGATGGAACGCATGTCTTGCTTTATGATTTTGTGGTTTTATCGGTTCAGTCAACCCTGTTCATAAACCTATATATGCCTAATTAGTCATTAATATACATCTCACACATATTATTTGTAATAATACCATTAACATGTCTGACATTTGTTCTGTGTTTTATTATTATTATTCTTTTTTTAATATGTAAATCTGCTTTGTAACAATGTAACATTGTAAATAGCGCTATATAAATGAAACTGAATTGATAAAGGCCTGAAATCATTTCAGGATATCAAGGCTCTTTTTACTATACCAGGAACTTCCTTTTTTTATATTTCTTTGCATTAGGTCTGCGTATGGAGTTCCCTGGGATACAGTGCTTTGCAAAAGAATTCATACCCTTTGAATTTTTTCACGTTTTGTCACATTACAACCACAAACTTAAATGTATTTTATTGAGATTTTATGACAAAGACCAACACAAAGTAGCACATAATTGTGAAGTAGAGTGAAAATGATATACGTTTTTCAAAATTTTAAGCAAATAAAATTCTGAAAAGTGTGGTGTGCATTTGTATTCAGCCCCCCGTGTCAATATTTTGTAGAGCCACCTTTCTTTGCAATTGCAGCTGCAAGTCTTTTGGGGTATGTCTCTACCAACTTTGCACATCTAGAGACTGAAATTGTTGCCCATTCTTGAGCAAAATAGCTTAAGCTCAGGCAGATTGCTCCATGGGATTTAGGTCTGGACTTTGCCTGGGCCATTCTAACACATAAATATTTGTTTAGGGTCATTGTCTTGCTGGAATCTCCTTCCTAGTCTCAAGTCTTTAGCAGCCTCCAACAGGTTTTCTTCCAGAATTGCTCTGTATTTAGCTCCACTCATCTTTCCATCAACTCTGACTAGCTTCCCTGTCCCTGCTGAAGAAAAGGTGTGTGTGTTCAGGGTGATGAGCAGTGTTACTTTTCCGCCACATGTAACGCTTCGCATTTAAAAGTTCAACTTTGGTCTCATCTGACCAGAGCACCTTCTTCCACATGTTTGCTGTGTCCCCTACATGGCTTGTAGAAAACTGGACAAACGGGACATCTTTCTTTTTGCTACTCTTCCATAAAAGCCAGATTTGTGGAGTACATGACTTAAAGTTGTCCTGTGGACAGATTCTCCCACCTGAGCTGTGGATTTCTGCAGCTCCTCAAGTATGCAGTTGTGGCATCCTTGTTCCACTTTTGGATGATAGACTGAACGGTCCTCCTTGAAATGTTCAAACTTGGGATATTTTTTTATAACCTAACCCTGCTTTAAATTTCTCCACAACTTCCTTGGTCTTCATGATGCTGTTTGTTCACTAGTGTTCTCGAACAAACCACTGAGGCCTTCACAGAACAGGTGTATTTATACTGTGACTAAATTACACACAGGTGGACTGGCGGAAAGGTAACACTGCTCATCACGGTGAAACATGGTGGTGGCAGCATCATGCTGTGGGGATGCTTTTCTTCAGCAGGGACAGGGAAGCTGGTCAGAGTTGATGGGAAGATAGATGGAGCTAAATACAGGGCAATCCTGGAAGAAACCTGTTGGAGGCTGCAAAATACTTGAGACTGGGAAGGAGATTCACCTTCCAGCAAGACAATGATCCTAAACATACAGCCAGATCTACAATGGAATGGTTTGAATCAAAGAATATTCATGTGTTAGAATGGCCCAGTCAAAGTCCAGACCAAAATCTCATTGAGCATATGTGGCAAGACTGGACAATTGCTGTTTACAGACGCCCCCCATCCAATCTGGCTGAGCTTGAGCTATTTTGTAAAAAAAAAAGAAGAATGGGCAAAATAGTCAGTCTCTGGATGTGCAAAGTAGGTAAAAAACATACACCAATAAAAAAAACATTTAAGTTTGTGGTTGTAATGTGACAAAATGTGGAAAAGACCAAGGGGTATGAATACTTTTGCAAGGCACTGTAGGTATATGAGGAATGAATCTTCCAGATGTGCACACACAAGACATGTAAGTACAATACAAGAAAGTTTACTGTGGTAATGAAAGATTTATATAAACAACAGTCACCTTCTGTTAGCCCAACAAAACTCTAGACTAGCATTTAAGAAACAACAGAAAACACCTGTTTTCAGTCACTTGACTAACGCTAACTGTCAACTGTCCACAATCTAACTTTGTTTATTAATTTAAAAAAATGTTGTTTATCTTTTCCTAGATTTATCTCTGTTCCTTGTATTTATGAACATCTTTAGACACTGTGTTGGCATTAAATGCTGTTAAATGTTAAATGCTGTCTCATTTGTAAGTCACTTAAGATAAAAGCAAAAAAAAAACCTACTAGTGATTTTTGTCAGTAACGTCCATTACCTCTTGCCATACCATCTCCTGAAGCCCCGCCCACTGCAGTCCTGTCCCATGTAACAGTCTCGCCTGTTGCTACACAAATGCATGACCAGTCAAAAACTTAGGCACACCTACTTTTTACTAGTATTTTGTGAAACATAGTCAAAATGATTGATAACATAAACATAAATTTGGGAATTACACTGTGACCGCAAATGTTCAAAAATCAATCTCAGATTTTGCTCAGATTTTTACTTTTACTAATGGCACCTTTTGCAAGCTCTGTACAAACTGCACCTAGGTTTCAATCTCTTTTTCCATCTTAGTAGTGAAAACCTACTACAATTGACTGGACATAAATTAATTTTTAAAAGTCTAAAATGAGATTGAAAATGGAATAAGCATAAATCAATCAAGCAATCAAGCTTAAGCATGCTCATTCAGTCATCAATTGATAGGATAAACCAGGATTCTTACATTTTCCAATCGTTGTCTTTTTTCCTGCTGCTGCTGGAGTCTTTTCTGGCGGTCAGCAAGCAGTTGTCTCTTGTAGTTGTCTTGATGATGTAGTTGTTGTTGGAGCAGTTGTGTTTGTGAATGATCCTGCTGTGGTCGCAGAAACTCTCGTCTTAGTGTGGACTCACCAGGGAGATTTACTAAACAGCTGAGAAACAACAATACATGCTTTAAAGACAACAATGACAATCTAACGGAAAGGGCTTTAGAAATCAACAGCATGAGGAAACAGGACTGAAAGGTTTTTACAAGGTGGATACAAGATGGATACTGCAGTTATGATATGAGTGCTCACACAAAGTTCTTTATATGAAAATACACAGTCCCAGTTCCTTGGAAATTCTTACAAGTAAAGAACACTGAGACAACGCTGGAAAATTGAACGTAAATTTTATTCCAAAATAGAACTTATTAGACTATTGTGCCAGTCCCTTCAGTACAGTGCACTTCTTCCAGCTCTCTACAGTTTCTTCTTCTTCCTTGCTATCACTAATGCCTCCAGGGCCTTGTGTCTAGCTGCATTTTTCTGCTTTGACACGTCTCAGACGTGCCTGCCTTTCTTCTGCTTGAGCAGAATCAAATTCTCTCATTCTGCAAATGAAAAGTTGCATATTTTAGCCTTAGTGTAGCATAAAGCGACCTGACATCTATAATCAGGACGTCTGGATACCCTATACCTTCTACTGTATCATAACAAAGTGCAAAATAGTTCACTTTACTCTGCCCCCCTTTTTCAATGCGCACTAAAATGTACAGTTAAAATGAACAGCAGTGCGGTTTGTTAAGATAAGCCCACACATCAGTTCCTTGCTTGGGCTGGGCGATATGGCTGAAAACTGTATCGCGATTTCAGTGTTTCATATCGGTCAATATCGATAATTATTGATATTTTTATGACCCAATTAAAATAAGCACCAGGAGAAAAATATATTACATTTAAACGTTTTAATTTTAAACTTAAACTTCCTCTGATTTAGGGCTGCAACAACGAATCGATTAAATCGATAAAGATCGATTACTAAAAGAGTTGGCGACAAATTTCATAATCGATTCGTTGTGTCGCGCGACGCGGAGACATTTGATTATTAAAACAACGTTTAGTTGAGGCGGAGTGGAGTGAACACACTAGGCGTTTCTCAATATGCGTTCTTGTCTGTACTTGTGTTCTTGTGGAGTTGTGAAACGTCATCAGTCGTCGCCCAAGTACCGTTCCAATTCAGAGTTCACATCTAGCCAAGTACAGTTCAAATCCCCAGATGTGTTCTTGCTCCGCCCCTTTTATCGAGGATGCATCAGGAGGTGACTTGTGTGGACTTGATAAAGCCCATAACCCAGAATTCAGTTCGCGCCAACGGACATTTCGTAATGGCGCAGGAGAGAACTCATATGTAAGTGATACATTTCGAAAAACTATTGTTGTCTTGGTAAAGTATACCAACTGCAATGGTAATCCCAAGCTGTTCCATTTGATTGATTAATTCATTAATTAATTTACTTATTTCACTTTTCTTTTGTCTGGTGTCTATTTTTTCCTCACAACATCCATCAACTTCCCAACGTTTTTTCCCGCTTTTTAAAAATTAAATAAAAAAAAAGAAAAGAGACAGTTGTTTCACATTTTATTTTATTTTAAAACAATGTAAATATAATCAGAGTAGTGAAATGATCCCTGAATCACAGAAGAGGCAGTTGTTTAATATCATATTAGGTACAAGGTAACATAAAAAAAACATACAATGTGTCACGGGTGAAGAATCACACGACAAGGTAGGCGGTGTTTTGACGCCGCGGGGTGACGCGTCGCAGCTGTGCCCGGTCCGCCTGTGATGAGCTCGGGCAGGTGCGGCGTATCCGTTGCCAGGGCGACGCTGATTGCCCCGGTGCGCCTCGTCACATCCCCCCCCTAAGCGCCGGCCTGGTCCCAGGGGTGACAGTGGATAGCGGGGGAGGAACGAGGGGAGGGCGGGGAGAGTGTGGGGTGCCCTCCGGTGCGCGTCGCTCCTGGTCCACCCTCCGAGGGAACGGCTGCGTCGTTTCCCCGGACTCGTGGTGTTGTCCAGCGTCCGCCAGCTCGACCGCCTCCCCGCGGTCGCGGGCCGAGGCGGTGTTCCTTCATCCCGTCTGCCCGGCGGGGAGACTGCGGCAGGGCTCGGTGGAGGCGATCGCTGACCACCCGTTCTGCGACCTGCGCGGCGGTGCGCTTTCTTTCGAGCAGCCCATGGTGCGCAATGCGGGTCAGGTCGGGTGGCGGCGAGTCGGGCCACGCATGGTCGCGAGTCCTTCCTCCGTCCGGCTCTGACGGGTGGTCAGGTGCTCAACCAGTGCCTGCTGGCGGACGCCCACCTCCGTCAGGCGTCAGAGCAGCTCGTCCATCTTCCCAGGGGGAGGGGGAAGGCATGCCGTTCTCCTCTGTGAAAACAAAAACACAGTGTTTAGTGGGGTGCCGCCTACTCTTGTCGGTGATTCCTCACTATGCCCGCATTCTCCACCAGTTGTCACGGGTGAAGAATCACACGACAAGGTAGGCGGTGCAAAAATACCCCAGAGGGTGGATTTATTGAGGAAGGGTGAGTGAGAGTTGCGTGGGGGAAGCAGCTGGGCTGGCTGCTGGTGCAGGTGCGGCTCGTGCTCGGGGTGGCTTCCGGCCACTTGCTGCTCTCGGCGGTTGCGGGGGACACGCAACGTATCTCCGGCTGGCGGCACTTTCAGTCTCCGCTAGCAGTCCAGTCTTTTCCTTCCTTCATCCGTAGCTTAGCCTCTCGCTGGGCGGAAGGCGGCGTTTTGACGCCGCGGGGTGACGCATCGCAGCTGTGCCCGGTCCGCCCGTGATGAGCTCGGGCAGGTGCGGCGCGTCCATTGCCAGGGCGACGCTGATTGCCCCGGTGCGCCTCTTCACAAATGAAATGAATTTAAGTAAGCATGGCATGTTGAGCGACGCTATCAAGTATGCTGCTGTTCCAATTGCAGGATTAACGGACTTGTGTCCTCCTGTTCTCGGGAGTTCAGACTCCCGAGTCGAACTTGCCAAGTTCGAACTTGCAAGAACGCAAGTCCAGACTTTGCGAACTTAGTATTGAGAAACGCCTACTCTGTCTCTCATGCGCACTGATGCTAGCAGAGTTCGGCGCCTCATAGACAGAGCGGAGAACAAATAATAAAACAAACGAGTGGAGGTAGAGGAAAGATACATGGCGGAGGCAGAAAAATCCGTGCGACCCAAGTCACCCAAGATGTGGGAGCATTTCACACTAAATAAACAGAAAAAGTGTGTTAACCCCGCCGGCGCGTTTTGAGGCATGTCGTAAATGAACGTAACGTAAATGCTCCGTCATTTTTTGATCGTACAGATACAACCAATACATCATTCTAATCTGTAAAGGGTCTATTTTTATTTGTATACACTCATAACAATGAAACCCTTTGCTTTTATAATAATAAGAAAACAGACAGGGTACGCACTCTGCCTTCGCTGTCTCTGTCATAAATAAAACAACCTAAATCTCAGTAAATACGTGCCCCACAGA
>JAZGTJ010011852.1:0-16478 GCA_036877575.1 Botia almorhae
TTACTGAAAGCAGAAAAACACAGTGGCTCTAATAAAAATCTAAAATGTCAAACATGATTACCAGAAAATGGGTGCACCATACAGTATGTAATTAAATGTTACTTTAAAATATCTTGCTTCTGTATTAACAATGTGACTTTTCTCTATCACTATAAGCCTTACACAGTATTCACACTATATGCAGCTTTAGTTCAACTAGTACTAATAAAAGCAAGGTTGTAGGTTCGATCACCAGGAAACACGTGGACACCCCATTTCATGTCAAATCATAAGTCACTTTGCATAACTTCTGCCAAAAATGCATGAATATCACTATATCTATGCTTACATGTTTAGTCTTTATATTTAAATGATTTTTAATTAAATTAAAAATCTTTTACTATTTCTTTTTACGCAATGTATCCTATAACCTATATGCAGCAGGATTTGCTCACATGAAGTCAATTAGGAGTAAAAAATATTTAAATAAGACTGATTATGTATGTTTAAAATGCAGATGAAGGTTGCCTATGTTTCTTTGTTTGTATGAATATATAAAAGGTATCTCTTCTGGTATAGTAAATATAATGGATCTAGCTGTACTATCAAAGTAGCTTTGATGCCTTTGCATTATAATTACGTAAGTGCATTAGTGCCGCAATTCGGAAATGAAACAATGTAATGATTTAATGCAACAGATACAGACCCTAAAAGTATTCTATGAGCAGGGTGGTCTGGATGGATCTATTACCAAGCAAAGCTAGTGTTAGATGTTGCAAGTTTCAATTAGTGTTGCATTTTGAGTGCACTGTATAGCAAGATGCATTTCTAACTCACAACAAACACAGGCTCTCCATGACTGCTCTTGAAACCTAATACAGGATTTCTACTGTAATATTACACTCGTCATAACTCATGATACCAAATATAACATCTAAAGTAAAAATGATGGTGCAAGGTACATGTTCCACTAAATTCAGTATTTAGCTGCAAAGTAATATTTAATACCACAGAGCTACAGAAATGTAATAATAAACAGGAACAATCAGCCTTTTCTTTTATTACAGAGATACTTTCCTTTGTGGTAGCGATGCCTTTCTAGTGAGCGTTTATGAAAATAAAACACACAGAAATCTTTCAGGAGCTCTTCATCCAGCACAAAAAGAAATATCAAGTAGGAGATATCTTTAATATCGCAGTAATTACTCCCAGACAGCAATTTAATGAAGAGCAAATAAAGACTTTTTTCCCTGAGTCTCCTGCTTTATTTTTTACTCCTGATTAAAAGGCCTCACTTTGACCTCCATTCCTATAGAGCTACAGAATATGTAGTAATGTAGCAAACTGTGCTCACGCTCACCAAAATGCATCTCTATGAACCAATCAAACAACTGTAGTTAAATATTTGTCTTTGTATCTCGATGGATTTTTAGGAGAAACATCTAAAACCAACAATCATAAGAATGAAAAGAAACTAATGCTAAATTAAATCTTTGCATCATTGCTTACACTGGATATGTAACATTTGCAGGCTACAGACAAAGAAACAGGAATGGGGCAGTCTCTGTGAAACCCCACTTAAATTCAGTTGAGTAAACAGAATGTTTTATGCAAATAAACTGCTGATTGCACATTCCAGTAAATGTAACTTTGTTTTAACGATCGTCACAAAATATTATTCCAGTTTTACAGAAGCTTCTGTATGAATAACAAACATAATAGTTAAGGCAGGTTTATTTTAGGTCTGTGCTCAAAAAGAAGCTTTGTGGGCTTCAGGTTAAAGGCAGTGAATTATTTCCTATGCCACTCTCAATACAACTCAAGAGTAAGGCACAAAGCACTGGTGTGGTTGCGCAAAAATATGTAGATGAGAACTCTGCAAAATCCCTCTTATATAACCTTAGTGTAGAAACAAAGTTGAGCACTCCAGACGTGCTCTTAAAGCACTCACACAATTTTAACAGCGGAAACAGACAGATTAAATATATACCCTCCTACTCCTCTATGGGCCTGCTGTCCTGCTCATGTGAACTGGCATCTTCAAACGCTGTTTGAAATGCAGACGAGATGAGAAGAGCAATTAGGCCGATTAGCACTGCAGATGTTAGATGCACACATAGCTGAAACTGTTCTGCACAAGCAGTATCTGTCAAGTGTGACATCCCCTCTTCTCAAATATTCACCCCTGGACTGGATTCTCATTGAGTTGGGTGCTATACTTAGAAAAGGCTGAATGTTAATGCATGACCACTGACATTCAAAGCTGTGGTACAGGAAATTGCTTTTTATTAATCCCAAACCATTGATTATTAGAAAGTAGCCTGCTTAATCTGGTGATGTTAAGACATTAGATTAAACAAAACAAATGTGCAGACACAGAATGACTTGGAGATAAAGGATTATGTGTTATATTGTGGGTTATATTTAGTTCTGGTCCTCAAATTTGATTGGATGAGAGATGTTCTAAGAGTAATGATATAGGACTAGAACAACACTGGGATGCCTATAAAATATAATAAAGCCACATGACATACATCGGTACACCTGTGATTTGGCAGTTGGCCTCAGCTGTGACATCGCTTACCTGTGTTAAAGTCACTGTAAATCACAGCTTCTCGTTGTTTACTGCTTCAGTTGCTGTTTCAGATTTCAAGTAAAAGCCAAAAACATCTTAGTTTTGTTGTTTGGATGCATTTGGGCAGGCTGTGATTTGCTCCATTTCACATCATGCCATTCACTGCGTTTATTTTGATCCTTGTAAAGCAAATAAGGCTGCCAAATTTTTTGATTATTTAATTATACATGTAGATTTGAATGAATACCAGAGCAAGATTTTCCTTTGTAGTGTGTGATGACAATGACTGTGTTTGTCTCACTGCTGAGTGTGTGGGCAGACTATGTCACTTTTGTTTTTGGCTGCCTTGAACACACTGGCCACATTCAAAGCTTAAGACACCCAGCTGGTGGGACTCCAAAGGCTAACATTTGTTTTAGCTGCAGTATAAGTCCTCTGATACAAATACGGAGGAATGAGTTTTCATAAGGTTTTGCAGTATGTCTTTCAGTATCAGACTTCAGGCTGTGTGAACAATGTAATAACTTCTAAGACCGTTTTTATATATAGTTTTGTCTGAACATATACAACTATTGCAACGCTAGTAAATACAGAACATTTAAGAGTTAAAAAATAACGTTTATGACAGAAAATGTATTTTAATTTAATCTTTAAGATTTTTAACTATTTTAGGTCACTCATCAAAACATATGTGATCAAAACACTCATCAAAACACTGGCATTGTTAACTTGACTGTATTAAAGGATAAAAAGGATTAAAGGATTTCCTTGCTCTTGTTGAGGTTTACAAGCTTTTTGGAATCATGCAGGATAACACAGAAGTTTTCAGGTTGTACACAAATTTGTTCTCTATGCCAGATGTAGTGCATGATGTCATTAGGGCAAAAGGGGATGTCCAAATGTGCTTGTGAAACAGTAAAAAATACATTTCAAAAACATATGCATTATCCCACACCTTAACTGATATGGGGAGGTTTTCCAATATGGGAACACAGCTGTGGGGATTTGCTCCATCAGGCCGCAAGAGAATCAGTGATGTCAGGCAGTGGTGTTGGTTAATAAAGTCTGTCTCACAGTCAGCATTCAATCAGGTGCCATAACATTAAGATCTGTTTTGTAGAGAAATTACTAGAAAAACCAAACCCATTAGAGATTAAAGATAGTGTCCATATACTTTAGGCCAAATATGTTCCAAAGTTCATGTACATTTCTATTTAAAAGCAGAAGCATGTTAAGCTATATATAATATAGGCTGTGAAAATATATGGCTCCTAACAGTTAAACACATCTAAACTTAGCCTAAGGATAATCCTTATTGGTTGGGGGCTCATCTTTCATGAGGATAAAATTTGAGGTATTTAAGGAAAGTGACATTAACTCAAAGGTCAAACCAACCGCTAGAACCACATGTGTCAAATTCCCCGGCTGCTTCATTTTGTATTTAAATCTACTGGAACTAATATGTAATTACAGGGACACAGAATTTCTTGTTATAGGCCTGAGGATGATATGTTGGAAAGCACTGCAGTGGAAATCCAAATGAATTTGTCAATGGCATGTAACAAGTACAGTAGGAATGTAAGAAGGATTTTTCAGCGTTGGCCTGCATTTCATATTTTCATGTTTTCTAACTCGGCTACTGCACACGCCATTTATTTTGATGGCGTTTACTTAACTAGCTTTTGTTTCTGTATGTTTATTCAAGTGCAAACCACTTTTTATTTGCATATTCATAATGGATGAATTATTTTACTTTTAACAGAAACTCTAGACTAATGTAACAAAGCAAAACCAAAACAACAATGAACCCCAGATTACTGCGATATTCTTCCAGTTCTGTCGGGGATTTGTTACAGGATTGTGGATTTCCTGAGACTTGTTCTCTTCTCAGTGGATTGCTGGCATGGTCTTTTGACTCAAGCTGTGATTCTTTCTAGAGACTCTTCATGCCAGCCTAATCCACTTGACCTCCACAAGTCGGCCAGAACTATTACTGCTGCTTGGCCCAAACCTTGTGGTCACCTTGACTGTGCTGACAACTACATTTTGGGAGATAGTTAAGGAATTAGCTTAGCAGTTACTGGATGTTCTAGTATGTTTTGCTGTGGTTGTAACAGGTGATGTTTCACACTGGATTTCATTCACTATCCTACAGTACATTCATGTTGTATTTGTGTGTAAAACCTACGTTAATATTTTTAACATAGAAAAAATCAAGATTCATTAATTCTCAATTACTTGCCATAATCACACAGTCCCTGTGGTCTTAGAATAACTGGATGACCCTACAATAAGTCTGAATAATAAATATAATTAACTGAAACTTTGTCTTGGATAGGTTGAGCATTATATAGCCTGTGTAGATATACCTGCATATAGCAGGTGTCTGTTGTGTTTCATCTGGGTTTGAGAATGGCACACTTGGCTTTACTTGTGAGTGTTTACTTGTGAGATCTTGTGCGTGTATGCTTGCTATGCTGAGTATGCCACATCTTAAGAGAGAAAAATGATAATGATGATACTGGTGATACTTTTTCAAGAGTCAGGAATGGCTGTACAGGTAAGGTCATGGGAAATGCCCTTATATGTAGATTATTTAGTACATGCCCTTATGTACTACTGAGTATGCACTACTGAGTATGAGTATATGGTTCCAATGTTATAAGAAACAAGGATTAGAAAATGTTTGCACATCCACAGATGTTGTGAATCTGGCAAATTTAGTATAAGCAGCTTGTTCTGCACATATAAGAACACTAGTGAATAGGCAGAAAGGTTATACATTTTATGTGACTATAATTTACAGTTCAGAAGCCTTTAGCCTAAAAGGTTATGCAACTACAACAAATGCTACTGCCCACATATATCCTTTGCATATTAAGTAACTGATGGCTGTGATAAGAGAAAAACTATGTTTGCTATGTTAAAATGTATTGTTTGTTGGTTCTCAAACACTTGCTATATGCCAACAGGATTGAACAGGCACTACAATAGAGATAATCACAGTTATAATCAAATTCAACAGAGATGTGATTTCTCCACTTCAGAGAAAAGTAACTTATCTGATCAAATTATAAAGAATTTATTCTGGCTTGATTTTACTCTGATTATCTGTTGCTAAATTTGAGTGCTTCCATAATTCAATTAAACTTTAGTGCAAAGCATAAGAATCAGCCACACAATGTTTTAAGCATTTGCCAATTCGAAGAGCCCTAATGCCATTATTCTCATACAGCATGCGGAAGGCAATGTGAACAAGTGTGAGTGAATAGTTCATGATTACCACTTTGTCAGGGCCTCTTGTTGGGCCCCCAGGTGACACAACTCAATATAACACATACATTTGATATGATGCTCATGTTGATAAGCATAAATTGTTACAATTTTCACTCTTGCTTAAAACTGGAGAACATTCTTTTAGCATGTTGCTGTTCCCAGCGCTGAATTAGATTTTGATTTGATTCTAGGCCCTAATTCAGGTTTATATAGATTACAGAAAATTTAGATAATGTTTACATGAACCTATTTTGTCAATTCGAATAGGTCCACTTTGAAGGCAGATTTTCTACAATTCCAATAATAAACTCCATGTGACAATCTGTTAACATCTGCATCACATGTATCCTGAATACATCTTAACACATGTGAAAATCAGCTTTTAGCGTCACTGTTAACAAAACAACAAGAGCTATGTAATTGTCTTTTCCCCATGTGTAATAGGCATGTTTGCCTTGTAAACAAATCTAAAAATATAACAATGTTTTCTTCATGTTGCTAACTTAAGAAAGAAAAGAATAAGAAGCAACATTAAGATATTCTGTGTTGCTTAAACATTAGCCTCATGACCATTCATCATAACTAAATATCTCTGGGTGAGTACATGGCAACAATTGAACCAACAAATCTCAAATACCAGAACCAACATCTAATTATGTGTTTTGTTTTATAGATGGGGTAGAAATGTCATTTTCAGTGGTTTTCTTGTCTAAGGTTAAAGATAGCATTTCATGTATCATAAATTGTTCATATAATTAAATCATACATTCACATGTCATTTTGCATATGTTCTCAATTACAGTCTGGAAATAATTCACAATAAAATTATAAGTCTGGATTTAAAATTAGGGTTAAAGAATAAATCCATAAACAAAAGATAGGTAAAGCGTATTTGCCTTTGGAACACAAAATGTTAACACTTGTAAAGGTACAGTACTGTCTAGTTTAGGAACAATACAATATGGCACTTTACATATGGAAATCCTGTCAAATCTCAGTTGGCCTCCCAAACAATTGTTCTGTTGTTATTTTCTAGCTATTGTTTAATGTTGTTGCAAATCACAACTGAACATTACCAAAAACGTATTTATGTAACTGACAATAAAAAGTATCATCTCATTGGTTACAATATTTTGTTCTGATCCACTGCTAATACTGTGTCTTGTCGTCTATTATACTGTAATATGGATAATTAATTAGCAGGTGGTTAGTAGGACACAAAAGGTGGTGACACTCAAAGATTGTTTTAAAATACCAGGACACTCCAAACACCACTGTGCAGTGTACAAGAAACTCAAGAGCTGGTTGTACACCGAAGAGTGTCAGATTGGCGTGATAAGTGATTATTCTCTGACCTTCAAACACCTCAATGAAATGCTTTGACAAATCCAGGGAGGACTATAATGCATGGAGAAAGATATCAGTTAGCAATCCTATTCATGTCTTTGGCAGTTGTTGACTTTTGGAGAGACCACTTTGATTGGCTGTAAAATGTATACAATAAAACATTTGTGATTTTATACATTGCTCACAGACTTTTTATTTATTCTGAAGCATGGCTACTTTTCAACAGCCGTCAATACATAAATATGCTTTTGTAAGCTGAATCGTGTAGTTACAGTGTAGTTTCCGGCTACAGAAACAAGCCATTTATGTTTCCAATTATGTTTCCTGTGTTGATGCATTTCCTAATAAAATAGGAGGATGTTAGGCCTGGACATATCGTATGATTTCAGCCTTTAGTTCACATCACAGCCTGGCAAAATCACATTTTAGAGTTTGCACCATGAACAAAAGCAGTGGAGACACATTCAACGGTGTAGGATTTGTTGACGTTACCTTCGCCTACGCCTGAAGACCTGCCAGACCCAGAGGGTGATGAAGATTTTTAGGGTAAAGACATATCTATTAAAGCACAGATCTAAGGTTAAAAGTTCTGATGGAGAGGCCCACAGTCTTCATCAGAAACTCATTGTCTCTAAATGATACCATCAAATGATTTGTGTATGATTTTGTAGCTGATTTCTACTTGCTGTTCTGATAGTTAAGAATAAGGAAACATCATTCTAGATAGCATTTTATTGACTAACAATATGTGAAGGTGGATGATTCATCTATATTCCAAAAAGAGACGGTAAAAGTAATATCTACTAAATAATATTTAATACTTAATCTACTAATAGTTTTTTGTCACTACGCCTGTATACGCCTGCTTCAGGACTGTACATTGTACATCAAGTGGTGACCCAACACTGTTCCAGAACTGTCCACTGTTTATTCTACAAAATTGAATTTCTGTGGTTTCATGCTCACAGCACAAAACACACTGGTTGTCACAACCCATGTTTATCTTTTTATGTAATTTGACTGTTATTTTCTTTCACCTTGCATAGTTTTGTTCATGGTTCTTTCAAAGATAAGAGCATGTCACGAAACCTTTTCATGGTATCTGCTCCTAAATCTCTTGTAGTACCCAAGAAACGCCAAGGTCACGAGTCTCATTTCTAGACAACGTACAGTGATTAAATGTATAGCTCAAATGCACTGTAAATAGCTTTAAATAAAAGCATCTGCTAAATGCCTAAATGTAAACATAGACAGTCTATATCAAGTGACAAATGAGTTTGACTGGATGTGCAGCCTTTTACATTAACGACAAAATTTTTTGGTGTTATGCTATCTACGCTTGATTATGTGATAGATTGTGTTTATTACTTGCATAGCATTGTTTTGTCTCTGGTGTCCACGGCCCTCAGAACAGAGCTGAGACCCAACAGAGAGATTCACTGCACTAGCATACAGATAGCCTCATACAGAGCTGAATCTGCAATACTCACAAATTTGATTTGATCAATAATAAGCCTTGATAAGACACTCATCACTGTCAAAGTTCATCAGTAAGTCTTCACAACTAACACATTTCTAACAGAATTGATCAAATCCGAAAGGCTACTTTAGAGGGTTTCACCATTTCAAGAGCAGAGTGAAGCAGGTATACACCAGGGTCTGGGCATTTAAAAGTCCCCTTTGAAATTTCAATCCAAAAAGCCTGCTAGAACCAGCCAACGACGGATGCTTTTGAAAACTCTTACCACCTTTGGCCAGCAGAAATGTTTGTTGCAGTTATACTTCCTGTTTTCTTACTCTTTCTTGATTTCACCTCACACTTCCAAAGACTGTTTAAAGTATAATTCCTGCAGCTAATGAAGCAATACAAATGCTTCTGTTGTCTTCACCATGAACAGGTGCAGAGATGCATTCGTCTCAGGATTACTGCTGCTCTTGTTTAACATCGGGGAATGTTACGCCCCCGCTTTGGCAAAATAAGGTGCCATCTTTGAGGGCGTCTGAATGCCGGGGATTAATTTATAGATAATTAATCCCTGATAAGAACAAACGCGAGATATACGTCATTCCAAGATGTTCTATTCTTCTGAGGTGTCATTAGAATCACATCACCTTTAGTTTGTAATGAACAGAGCATTATGGGATTTTCCCAGTAAGATCACCATGATAAGACCCGTTGCACATTAGCAAGACTGTTTGTAAGATTGACTTGCTTTTAATAACCTGTTTTTGTCTCCGTGAGATGATTATGTGGAAAAAATGTAAGCATGTGAGTCCTCAGGTCCTGAGGGAAACATCATCTGCTGGTGAAGCTGAAATGAGTGATTTCTATTGTCCAGTTCTAATGTCCCTCAGAATCAGACCACCCGCATCCCGCATCCCCTGACTCCACATTACACACTCATGTACATACATCTCAATGAAACATAGTTTTATATTTAATATTTCTATACTGTTTTATATGTATTTGATATTATTTGCATTACTTTGCTATAATCACATGCAACATGATCTGTAGGTTTACAAAAATGACCAAGGTGACCAGCCAGTCAGGTTTGTATTTGATATATTATTCCGTCAGGAATGTAAATGTAGCTGGTTACATTAATGTTTCATTTTTATATTACTTATATTTTCCCTCTGGAGTTTTTTTATTTATTTAATTCATTTAATTTTATTATTTTGCATCAGGATATTAAAAAAGCCATGAGCTGATACATATAGCCAAAAGTCCAGCCAAAAGCCATAGTTCCATTAAAAATATCAGCAGGCCCCAGTTATGCAAATTAAACTACAGGCAAAGAGTGTTTTAGCTTTGGCTAGCTTTCTGAACAAATGGCAGGCCACTCCTCTGACACTGTTGTTTACAGTTTGTCACTAAGACAACACTAGACAACACTATTTTTTGAGGTGTGGTCTGGCTCATGTTTCAAGGAAGCAAACATTTTATTCATATTTTTTGTCAGTCAGCATCAGCACAGAATGTTATTTTTTTATAGCAGAGGTCCATAAGTCCAAAGATTTAATCCTAGGAAACATTATTGGACATTACCAAGGCTGGAAATACAACATGGCATTCTGCTGCAGGAAAATGTCCTTCAGATAAGATCAGAGATTATACAGCTGGCATCTTGGAGCGGGAAATTCTGACAGGATGTATTTAGCAAAAGTCCTAATTTTACCTTCTCATCTCTCCACAACACACCACCCCCACCCCTATCTCTTTCACACACATACACGCATACACACACACTCACTTTCTTCCTCACTCTTTCTGTAACATATACACAAACCAATGACTCTAAATGCAGCTTTAATCTCACAATCCATCTGTAAGCATACTTTGACAGATGGGAAGGAAATCATGTCCTTTTTAATAGTAAAGCTGGAATTTTAACTCCTGTCACTCTGTGGCTGGATTTGTTTTGGCCTAACAGCAGGCCCCACAGGGAACATTTAGTCATTTTTTTTTTTTTTTTTATTTACATTTACATACTGGAACAATGTTCCAGTACAGTCAAAGGCTCTCAGCTTCAGAGAGTTAAGAAGCCAGTGTGACACATTTACTCTGATCTAAAACAATATTTGGAGTAACTAACTAAAAATAGTGATGGTGGTTACAGTAGTTCAGATTCCTTCAAAACAGTATACTTTTCCGGCTGTGTGTAAATACAGAAATAAAGAAAATAAAGGTGAAAATCATTATTTACCAGTCCCCATGCAAAGAGCTTAATGTGGCATTTTTGTATTTATTTAATTATAAAATATTTAGTTTTTGCCAGATGTTTTAATAATGTTTAACTCATAAATTAGGGTGTAGTTATTCTAGGTTTTTGAGTTGTTTTACATTAATTAGCTACTTAGTGTTGGTTATCGACAGTACTTTAAAGTATAAATTGTTTATAGCCAGGAAAAATACAGATCCAAAGCAGCTTCCCCAACACTAACCCTAAAATGTTTTTTAAAGAAACCGACAGGTGAAAAAAATCAAAACCTTTGTTACAGTGTCCCTTTTAATTAAGTGTTTGAGCGATGGGCTGATATTGTTGTTGTACTGTAATAATTTCTACAAACTAACTGCCTCAGAACAGGTAATTGTTCCAACATGACACAATTCCATTACGCTTCTCCTGGTTCCCAGGTGGTTCCTCTATCCAGCGGTCCTTTTGAGGCTTGTTAGCACACATCTATTGATTTTTCTTTGCCTTTGCCAAATCTTCTTTCATGATAATGGTGTCGACTGTCATAAGTACGACTCGGTTAACAAGCTTTTGACAAGCAGTGTGTGACAGTAAAGTTTACCAAAACGTAATGTGTCATATTGATCTTATTAATTAATGTAATTATGCTAAAGGAGGGTAAATGGCTGTAATAGAGTTAGAATAGGCTTGTTTTGACAGTAATTTAACTCTGTGTGCACCAATTAAACACATTTAACAATATAAAGCTCTTTAAACTTGAATCATTCATGCTGCTTTCTCTCTCTTTATCTCTCTCCCTCCCCCTCTCTTTCTTTATGGTTAACAACACAGTGGTAAAATGGGATTTACCAGCTATTTAGATTAAGTAGGTCTATAATACAAGGTTGAAACAAAGTTATCCATTAACGTGTTTTGCTACCTGGTTCTTACTGCTACCTGCCATCATGAGTTTGGAACACAATATTTTAAGCCAATCACCTACATGGAAAATGTCATATGACTAATCACTTTCGAGGTGCAAGGAAATGTCATGACAACACTGATTGGCTGATGGCACTTTGGTATGTTTGATTTGAACAGACTTGGCTTTCAGTTCAGTCCCATGGTACTTTGATGTCATTGGCCATTCGGTCTACGTAGTGCCGCTTCCAAGCTGAACACACCTTTTACTGGCAGCAAACTTGGGAGAAGTTTTTAAACACAAGTCATTTTATGTTTTTAAAAGCCCTCCAAGAAATCTGCCACTGGCAAAACATCTATAATACATTATATTTGAGATATATTTGATTATATTTGAGATATTTGTATGTTTCTATGTTTGGCTACAATCGAAACGGGTTAACCGGACTCTGCTAACCAGCCACATTTTGACTTTGATCTACCATAGAATCAAACTGTAATTTTTCAATCTTGTTTGCGCTTGTGCATACCTAAGATGGTCTTTTAAAATAATTTGAGCCTGACAGGTCCAGTTACTATCCACATAAGTTGAACGTGTAATATGAAAAATGTGCACTAACAAAAGTGGGTTTGAAATGTCACAAATGTTTATAATGACATAATTTGAGTGAACTGTGTGTTTCTGTAGTCCCACTGGTGGAGCATTGTGTTACCAGTACAAACTTTGTGGATTTAATTTGCAGGGAGCACACATACTGATAAAATTTATACCATGAATGTACTGTAAGTCACTTTGGATAAAAGCGTCTGCCAAATGCATAAATGTAACAGTTTTAATGCTGTTGTGTTGCACTGTAGTATTCTTTGCTGTCACTGATTTTAAAATGTCCTCCCTCTCTTTACAAATGTACCATTCCATTACTGCTTTTACTTAAAACCCTCTGTTTGAACAGCCGGAAATAAGCTTTTGTAAGGTTTTTAAATTCTTTGATATTTACACTCTCTCCTACTTTCAGCTTTTGCCGTCTTAAAATGGCATTTCCCTTGCTGCTACCCATCCATGTGGTAAATTTGACAACCTCCTCTTCATATTCTGGAGTCCGATGACAGCTATGATTGCCCACGGGTTGAGCTTGAAAAAAAACAATCCCACAGGTGCTGATTTAAAGACAGCCACAGACTGTTGAAGGGACACACGATACAAGCACTCAAATGCTTTTTGAGGTGGTTTTTCAGTTGTATTTTGCTATGAGACCGTTTTGTGCACATCATTCTAATAGCTCGGTAGGAAATTGATTACTTGTGCTAAATCCTTTAAATAAAATTACAGAAAAAATATTTATTTATATTTATTTGTAACAACAAGCTATGATCTTACGAATGAGCTGTTCGTAAAAAGTGCATTTTTATTCTACCTCATTTACATTGAAATTTAGTAAACATTTACATTGTTAACCTGGGAAACCTTTATTTCTGTAAATTTAGACTGGTTCATCTATACAGAATATGGAAAATGTTTTATATTATTTATTATGTTGTGCTCTCCCAAATGGCCAAAAGGCCTGTTACAGTGATAAGAAAAGGAAATCTCATTAACAGACAGAAAATGTCTCTGTTTATTCTCTTACTGCACCTTTCAAAATCAGCTCAGTCTTTTAAAAATTCAGAAACAGCTGCTGTAAATCACCATCAATGGTTTTTAGACCTCAGCTGTAAATATTTTTAGCAGAGATCAAAGGATGTTCAAAACACAAATTTATTTGTCACGTTCACACTTGAACGTCACACTTTTGTCATTATTTGTCCGTGTTCCTGACATATCTCATATTTTAGAATATGATAAATGCTGCCAGAATCACTTGAAAGGAAGAGTCGTATTGAAATTGATGCTTTAAACTGGCCTGACATCTAAAATGAGATGGAGAGAGCGAGCGACGGTTCGATCATTTCCTCACTCTAAAATAAATTGTCTGGCTGGCTGAAATTAGACATGGATTAGGTTCTGCTGTTTATGGTCTCAACCTTGATTGTTTCCAAGTTCTGCATTAAGGTAATATCCATCAAACTGGAGGGCTTGATAGATAATTCTGACATTTGTGTGCATGCATAGCATGCGGATGTTACCAAGCGCAGCAAGAAAGCGATAGGAAAAGCTGTTATGTTTGTTAGTAGATTCTGATCTAAAGAGCGTGCATGCGTGTCTCGCTGGGGTTCAACTTAATGAGCAAAGAGCAAAACCCAAGGCAAATGGAACGCCTGCAAGAGATTCATTAAGTGTCATAATGTATAAATATAGAATCCCTTTTAATGATCAAAGAAATACAAATGAAGACAATAGAAGAATTGTAAGTATTTGTTTCAAAATAACTGTGTATGGGGAAAATGTGTGTTTACTATTTGGTGGGTTGTTCTTTTTTGTCATAATTTGTATTTGGGCAAATTATTTTTTGGGTATTTTTTTTTCTCCTGTGACTTTAAGAATTCTATATCAATGCTGTCATCACATGTCAGATGAATAATAACGGTAACAGATTGTGGGTTTGCTGTTCTGTCCAATATAGTCAGTGCAACCTCATCTCTCAATAACACGTTTGTAAAAGCAGTATATTGTGACAGGTTCACAAAACAATCTGCATTGAAATGTGTCTCTCAAACTGATAGGCCTTAGATGACAAACAAATCACAATGATGGGCTTGTTTATCGCTCAATTCCTTTTTTCTATAAGAGCGTCTTTAACGTGAAAGCAAATCAAAATCTCAAATTCACATGCAACATTTAGAGGAAGAGCACTTCAAACATCTTACATGAATTCGGTTGTTGTGCTTAAACTCTGAAGTTACACCGGTTGTCTTAACACTTGATGCCAAACAGCGGGATGTTGTTTGTTTTGATGTAACATGCTCAAAGACTTCCGCTGGCCTCGCAGAAGAGTACTCAACCAGAACACATCCAAATCGTGTGCTGCACTTCACATGATGCTTTGTGTGGCGCTCCAGTCAGGATAACTTAACTGCAGAATGAGTTCACCTGAGTGCAGCATTACAACACTAACATTTGAACGTATTTCCAGCAATTTACTGAAGTTGCTTGGCATTTATAGCAGGCCCTCATAGCTGTCTGCCTCTAAATTTGAGGTCTGTTGTTGGCCATTTTTGACAGTTTGTGACTAAAGCTAGGGGAGACTATTTTTCGATGCTATTTTCTTCATAACTTAGAGTCTACTACAAATTCACTTCCCATCTTCTGGTATAATAACCATTTAAATATGACTGTACTACATGACTGTACTAATAATAGACTTTTGTAATGATAATTTCTTCACAATTCAAGTCAGTGTTACAATCCCCCCATTAGGCGAAGGGTAATTGCAAGAGTGGTTGTAATTATGTAATCTAACATAAGAGCACATCTCAAAGTAATATTAGTGCTTTAATACTGTCCTGAACAATGTAGTACCTTTTTATGGTACTAATTCTTGTAGCTGTCAGGAAGGTTTAAATCAAAAGCCTAAATGGAATTTACATTAGAATGATTTAAAGCTGGTTAAAACTATTTTATTAAAATACATTGATCACCTGATGGATTAAACACAGCACTCATCTACTGTGCATACTTTGATTAAAGATTACATTTTTCAATTCAGTCACAGAAGTTGTATAATTTAACCAGTGTGTTATAATTATCCCCAACCTCAAAGCACTGATAAAATCTTTTATGGTAGTTACAAGCGACAGTGTATGCGTCACACATTCATGATAACTTTAAATCAACAATGATAAAATAGATGAGTCTGGTATCAAAGGCATCAAAACTTGGACAGAATAAGAAAAATATTGGACATCCAAAAGAGTTTTTACATCTTAAAGTTATATTTCATTTCTGAGATGTGATATTTTTCTGAGCTTTATTAAAAAAAGAAAAATTAAAGCTCTTTTAAAAAAGTCTCATCAATTTAGCTTATTTGCAAAGAAACTGAATGTGCTGCAGTTGCTCCAATTTCTCCTTTTTGGTTCTAAGCCACATATACTCTGTGACAGTCTTATGATTGAAAGTGTTCCAAAACCTAGCCTACCTGTACAGCATTTTAATGCCCCTTTGGCATGCTCCCAATAACTCGTTTTTGGAACATAACTTCTATAAACTAATTGTCCCTAAAAAGAAATTGCCATACATTTCATTGATATAAAAATATAAATATCAAGTATGTGTCACAAGTCCTTTGCCAGACTTCACCTTATTTAATATGATGTACAGTAATCTCAAGATTATTGCTGGTGCTGATCCTCCAATCATCAGGGTTTTAAGGATGAAGGCTGATTTGCAGAGCGAGCAGGTAGACTAAATCAGGCAACATGCCCCATATACATTTAAAGTACCTTGAATTATTCCCCACCTGTCTGGATTTTCTCATCTGTTTGATGTAAAATGAGCAAAGGATGAGAGCATTTCTTCATCAACATTACATCTGTGTTGCAATGTTAATGATATGTAAAAAAACACCAGCTGATTTCTGAGGAAAATTGTACAACACTAAGGAAATTCATAATTATAATAAAAGAATTTACACCTTTTACATTTTGTTTATTTGTCATTCACTTTTATCCAAATCAATTTACAGCGCATTCAACATTTTGGAATATGTGTCTTACTTGGGATTCGAACCCATAACCTTAGCATCACTAGTCCCATGTGTCAACAG
>JAZGTJ010011853.1:0-16474 GCA_036877575.1 Botia almorhae
AGGGAGGCGTATGATTGGCCCCAAATTTATTCTGCAGCAGGACAACGACCCCAAACATACAGCCAAAGTCATTAAGAACTATCTTCAGCGTAAAGAAGAACAATAAGTACTGGAGAGGAATTGGCATGGCCCCCACAGAACCGTGATCGTAACATCATCGAGTGTGTCTGGGATTACATGCAGTGACAGATGTAAGAAAGCCTACATCCACAAAAGATCTGTGGTTAGTTCTCCAAGATGTTTGGAACAACCTACCAGCTGAGGTTCTTCAAAAACTGTGTGCAAGTGTACCTAGAAGAATTGGTGCTGTTTTAAAGGCAAATGGTGGTCACACCAAATATTGATTTGATTTAGATTTCTCTTTTGTTCATTCACTGCATTTTGTTCATTTATGAAAATAAATGTTTAACACGTCCATTTTTGAAAGCATTCTTTGTATACAGCTTTTTTTCACACCTGCCTAAAACTTTTGCACAGTACTGTATATTAAATGATATCCAAAATGTAATTCTATGAATTTGACAAATTGCAAATTGTCCGTTGGTTCAATTTAAGTGTGGTAGTAATATGGTTTGGTCTATTCAAGGTCTATTCTAGAGAGGTCTATTCAAGGTCTATTCTTCAGATCTTGAATATCTGAACTATCTAAATAATCTGAACTAAAAACCATCACTGTAGCATCAATCATTCACAAAGCCTCTCTGTAGCTCTTTTTTTAAAGGATGAACTAAATGAAATTTAGCAGTTAAATGTAGTTAAATGTATTTTACAGAGACCAATATCATTTAGCCTTTCAGGGACTATGTTTAGAGGTAAAAGTGTAATAAAATGGGATGAAATAATAATAATAATAAAGACTAAAGTCTCAGTTAAAGTTTTTCCTTAATTTTTTCTTTAATGTGTCCACTGAACCAGCTAAAACTCTTTCAGTTTAACTCCAGTCACATACACTGCTCTCAGTTGTTTTAAATGTTAAACTATTCCACAGAATTCAGCAAATTCTTCCAAAAATTCAGAACAGAAATCAAAAAGTCTGCAGATTCCAACTGGCTATGGCTACAAGCACCACATAAGATCTTGACTAGGAAATATAATCGCACCATTTGTTCATGGTCCATATTTTAGTACTTTGTGCCAAAAAAACTCATTACTGTGATTTTAAATATAAATAGTTTAGAATTTAAGGAAAAAAATAAAATAATGTAATATTGAAAGACTGTAATGGAAACATCTGCCTCAACAACTATATGGTCAAAAGGATTTGTATGATGGTAATGTAAAAATAAATATGGTTACTGTATAAGTACTGTTTTATAGGGACACAAATGACAGTAGGTGCGTTTACTTGGAGCATTGTATTCCGACTGTAATCGGATTAAAAGTTCAATCCTAATGGGAATTGGGCATGTAAACACCTTAATAAACATCAGAATAAAAAAAACTCACAAGTTACTCAGATTAAAATTGCCACCAGCACATGTAAACACCAGATCATATTAGATAACGTCTAATGTAAACAGTCAACTGAATCTTTTAATTGGAATGATTTTAGTCAATGACAGAAAAGATTCCTAAGAATGAGCCACTGCAGGCTGACGTCTCTGTGTAAGGGACAAACCTTTTATTAAACAGACCTATCTATTTAAATCCTTTCATGTATGAGGCTAGGCTTTAATTACTGTTTTTACTGTTTTATTTATTTACTTAAGCGGGTTTACCTATATATACTGTGACGAGGCGCACCGGGGCAATCAGCGTCGCCCTGGCAACGGACGCGCCGCACCTGCCAGAGCTAATCACGGGCGGACCGGGCACAGCTGCGAAGCGTCACCCCGCGGCGTTAAAACGCCACCGCCTTCCGCCAAGAAGGGGAAGATAAAGAGTCGTAGGAAGAATCAAATGCAGACAAAGCCTGGACTGAGAGCGCAGCCTGCAAGTGCCGCCAGCCAGAGTATCGTTGCGTGTCCCCCGCGCACCCAGAGCAGAGCAAGTGGCGGAAAGCCCTCTAAAGGAGCCCGCGCCACCGCACACTCCCGCCGCCAGTAGGGACGCAACCCCGAGCACGAGCCGCACCAGCACCTGCACCAGCAGCCAGCCCGGCTGCTTCCCCCACGCACTACACGCTCTTGTTTATCTAATAAATCCACCCTCCGGGATATTTTTGCACCGCCTATCGTGTCGTGTGATTCCTCACCCGTGACAATACATACAGACCTGGAAAAAATTGAGACCACTACAAATTCTTAAATCAACAACTCTACATTAATCACTTATAGCAGCCATTCTATTCCAGTGTCTGTTAGGATGACATCAAGTGACCTACAAAAAGAATGGCAATTGGTATCTGGGATGGGGATGGGGATGGTTTGAAGTCGTGCAAAGCTAGAATAAAGCCCTTCATCAATAAGAAGCAAAGAAGAACCAGACTGAGGTTTGCAAAAGACTGTAAGGATTGGACCGTAGAGGACTGGAGTATGGTCATCATCTCTGATAGGTCTAATTTTTAGATTTACCCTGGTCATCTAATGTTTAGACCAGGGGTCTGCAACACGGTGCCCGGGGGCCCAAGTCGCCCCCAAGGACCACATGAGTCGCCCGCAGGCCTGTTCTAAAAATAGCACAAAATAGCTCACTAGTGAACTGCGTCTAAAATTTAATTTTATTCTGTTGCTGTTCTTTTTTTAATCACACTTGCATTTATATAGATTTAAAAATGGCAATATCTTAAAAGTATGCTTATTATACATGAAGTTTAGTTGTTATTTCAGAAGAGTGTATCAAACTGGTAGCCCTTCGTATGACTCCGTACCCATGAAGTAGCTCTCAGTTTCAAAAAGGTTGGTGACCCCTGGGTTAGACAGAGAACTGTAGAGGCCTACAAGCCACAGTCTCTTGCATTCACTGTGAAATCTGTTGGAGGATCTGTGATGATCTGGGGGTGCTTTAGCAAGCATGGAGTTGGGCAAAGTCTTTGTGAAGGGCGCATGAATCATCATCAATCATCAGCCACATACAAGGTTGTCCTGGAAGAAAACTTGCTTCATTCTGCCCTGACAATGTTCCCCAACTATGAGGATTGGTTTTTCTAGCAGGACATTGCTCCATGCCACACAGCAAGTTCAATCAAGGTTTAGATGGAGGATCACCAGATCAAGACCCTGTCATGGCCAGCCCAATCTCTAGACCTGAGCCCCATTGAAAACCTCTGGAATGTGATCAAGAGGAAGATAGTCACAAGCTATCAAACAAAGCCAAGCTGGTTGAATTTTCATAGTCATCCAACAGCAATGTTAATGCAAATGTCTTTGCATTATTTATACACTGCATGTTCTTTGTTTTGACCAGAGTTCTTATTTTCTGCAAATAAATGCTTTAAGGCTGCATCTACACTGCAAGTCTTAATGCTCATATCCGAATTTTATTTGTTAATTTTATTTGTTTATTTGAATTTTATTTGTTACCTGTTTACACTAGCGCCTCGTATCAGATGTGTGTGTTCTGGCCAAAAAGATTCCTGTCATTCACTAATATGAGCGCCATGATTGACCCTCGAATTGTGGATGGACTTCTGCTAAATGATCTGTTCACAAATCAGAAAACGTACACCCAACAGCAATTAATTAGACAAAAAAGTGAATGCATTTTTTTAATGCTGCCATCATAAAGACAGATTTAATGCCTTCCACACTGGTGACACGACAACTCCATATATCCTTATAGCCTCCTTCCATTTGACTTCAATGCTTATTATTTTGGGCTGGCATTGCAGCCAGGTTCGGTACATGCACGAAATGCTAACGTTTAACGTCGGTGACGTTGAATGCTGATGCAATTCGTCACAGAACAGTGACGTTATAGCCAAGTGTGAATGTGAATTGTATACGTGTGTTTAGACGCAGGTCGGATGTCTGAATATCGAATATGTATCTGTTTTAAATCCACATTTGAAAGTGACTTGGATAGGATATAAAAAAATCGGATGTCTCGTGGATTTTTGTGTTTTTTGTGTTTGTGTCTTTGTCAGTATCTGAGTATCAAATCAGATTTTTTTGTGCCAGTGTAAATGCAGCCTAAATGACAATGGTTATTTGGAATTTTTGGGAGAAATATTGTCAGTAGTTTATTAAATAGAGCAAACATGTTTATTTTATTTAAACACATACCACACATAAGAGTAAAACCACGAGAACTGATAATTTTGCAGTGGTCTCAATTTTATTCCAGTGTATAAGTCGTATATATAGTGTTGCTTGAAAGTTTGTGAACCCCTTGAGCTGTTTAAAGTTTTCTCTTGTTTTACCATAATTTTCAATTTTGGTGCTTAATTAATCAGTTAAGCAGACCAATCAAATTAGACACCCTGAGGAAAGTGGTTAGGCAACACTGATTAATAGAGCTCTCTTACCAAACCAACTAAACCACTGTAGTGACAAGGAGTCAAACAATGCCAAGAGGAAAAGAGATATCCGAGGACATCAGGAAGAAGGTGGTGACAACCCATCAGTCTGGGAAAGGCTCTAAGGCAATCTCCATGAGATTCCAACTCCATCCATCCACTGTAAGACAAATCATCTACAAATGGAGGGCATTCAACATGACCACAACTCTGCCTAGAACTGACGCCCATCAAAACTATTATCAAGAAGCACCAGAAAAATAATAAATGAAGTAAAGGCCAACCCACACATCACCTTTAGAGAGTTGCAGACCTCTCTGGCAGCATCTGGGGTAAATGTACATGCATCTACAATTAGACAAAAATTTAACAGACATGACATTTATGGGAGGGTTGCTAGAAAGGAGCCTCTGCTCTCAAAAAAGAACAAAGCTGCCTGTTTCTTTGCCAAAGAGCATTTGGACAAACCAGAGGCCTTTTAGAAGTCCATTATTTGGACAGATGAGTCCAAAATAGGAAATTAATATATTAATATAGGAAATTTGGTCATAATCAAAACCGCCATTTTTGGAGAAAAGCCAACACTGAATTCCAGGAAAAGAACCTCCTCCTAACAGTGAAACATGGTGGTGGAAATGTGAAGGTCTGGGGCTGCTTTTCTGCCTCCGGGCAAGGTGACTCTATATTATTCAGGGAAACTTAAAATTCTAAGACCTATCAACAAATTCTTGAAGAGAATCTCTTGCCATCAGACAGAGAGCTGAAGCTGGGCCGAAAATGGGTGATGCAACAAGACAATGACCCTAAGAATTCAAGCAAATCCACCAAGGAATGGCTTAAAAGACAGAAGGTTCACACTGTTAATTGGCATAGTCAAAGTCCGGATCTCAATCCAATTGAAATGTTGTGGCTAGACATAAAGCAGACGGTACGTGCCAGATGTCCTTCCAACCTCTCTTAGCTGGCGGAGTTCTGCAAGGAGGAATGGGCAAAAATCCCCAAAGACAGATATGAGAGACTGGTCAGTGGTTACAGAAGACGTTTGGTTGAAGTAATGGCTGCAAAAGGAGGTGTCACACACTACTAAATAAATGGCTTCACATACTTCTGCACAAGTCAAATGTCAAGTTTTTCTGAGATTAACTGCTTTTGTTCAATAAATAATGACAGTATATCCTTTTTTCGTTTGTGTCCATCATTTGGAAGTCTGCTTCACAAATTGGGTTTTGGATGTACATTTGATTTGGTTATTCTTTTTTTTTTTCACAAAACCTGATCATGTCTGGAGGGTTCACAAACTTTCAAACAGCACTGTATATACACACACACACACACACGCTTTAGCCGTTTGTCTTGTAAGTTTTTTTTTTATTGTGATATTCACAATTGCGTTCTAACTTCTAATACTAGCACTCTGCATTTAGGGGTGAAGCCATATGCTTGCACAATGTGTGATAAGAGGTTTTTTCAACGCTACCATCTCCAGAGACACAGTATCACCCATACGGGTATGTGTTGTCTCTTTGTACTCCTTCGAACTGTTGGTTCTTATCAGCATTAATAAGAAAGGACCATAAAGACATGTTTCAAGCTAGGGATGCACCGAGCTTGCAGCTGCTGACAATTTTCGGCTGGAAATGACATTATCGGTTTTTAACCGAATAAAAATATGCAAATACGCGTCATCGCGCTTTAATGTCAGAGATTGCACACATTCACTCATGGGTTTTAAAGCTAAGCTCAAATCCTTGTGTGAAAAGCAACACACTTTTCACATATAAATGTGAATGATCAGTGGCTATGTCAGTAACTGATGATGTAGTTTTTAATAGCTCACGTAGACTGTCATGCAGCAGGTGCAAGCCCATTTTAATCGCGTTTTTACATGGACAGACCTACTAGCACTTTTTGCCTGTTTTCATTAAAATGATATATTTTATATATAACTTTTTGTATTAGCAAATGCTGCTAAGTTTGTAACTTTTGACCTATTTTGGTGTTTTACGTACACTATATTGCCAAAAGTATTTGCTCACCCATCCAAATAATTAAATTTAGGTGTTCCAATCACTTCCATGGCCACAGGTGTATAAAATGAACCACCTAGGCATGCAAACTGCTTTTACAAACATTTGTGAAAGAATGGGCCGCTCTCAGGAGCTCTAAATTCCAGCGTGGTACTGTAATAAGATGCTACAGACAGTCAATCACTACAGACCTCCAAAGTTCATGTGGCCTTCAGATTAGCTCAAGAACAGTGTGTACAGAGCTTCCTGGAATGGGTTTCTATGGCAGAGCATCTGCATCCAAGTCATACATCAACAAGAGCAATGCAAAGCGTCGGATGCAGTGGTGTAAAGCATGCCACCACTGGACTCTAGAGCAGTGGAGCCGCGTTGTCTGGAGTGACGAATCACGCTTCTCCATTTGGCAATCTGATGGACGAGTCTGGGTTTGGCAGTTGCCAGCAGAACGGTACTTGTCTGACTGCATTGTGCCAAGTGTGAAGTTTGGTGGAGGGGGTTTATGGTGTGGGGTTGTATGGCCCCTTGTTGTTCCAACATGACTGCGCACCAGTGCACAAAGCAAGGTTCATAAAGACATGGATGAGCGAGTTTGGTGTGGAAGAACTTGACTGGCCTGCACATAGTCCTGACCTCAACCCGATAGAACACCTTTGGGTTGAATTAGAGTGAAGACTGCTAGCCAGGCCTTCTCATCCAACATCAGTGTCTGACCTCACAAATGTGCTTGTGGAGGAATGGTTCCCATAACAAATTCCCATAAACACACTCCTAAACCTTGTGGAAAGCCTTCCCAGAAGATTTGGAGCCGTTATATCTGCAAAGAATGGGTCAACGTCATATTAAACCCTATGGATTAACAATGGGATGTCACTTAAGTTCATATGCGTCTAAAGGCAGATGAGCGAATACTTTTGGCAATATAGTGTGTTTAAAGTCTGATATTAATACAATATATAAATACAATTATATTAAAAAAACTTTCACAGATATTATTTTTAAAGTCATTTTTAGTTTCGGTTTTTGGTCAAGTGCATCCTGAATTTTCGGTATTGATTTCGGCCTTAAATTCTCATGTCGGTGCATCACTAGCTTTGACCATTGCAAATATTGATCTACAAGATAAAGGCTGGTTCTTATTTACTCTCATTAGTGTCAATCATTGTTACACAAGATTAAAAAATGTTTTCTTTATCTAACCCATTTGGTGAGTTTGGTTGGTTCTCACAATATTTCATCTTTTTTTAAATTTGGTATTTTACTGTTCTTATTTTAAGACTAGAAAGTGCAAAATTGTTAACTGAGTTCATTGTTTATTGGAGGAAAAGTTGTTTTTCTTAGTCAAAATTATTTCAGGACACTGAAGTCTTGACCACTTTCCGATAGTTCTGCCTCGTGAATAGCTTTACATAAATTATCATTACATTTCAAGTCTTTGTTTGTGTTTATTTTTTACTTGTAACAGTAGTCAATATTTTGTATTGTCGTATTTTTGCTGTAATATTTGGAACATTTGACATTTTATATGCTAGTCTAGAATAAAAATCTATATTTTGGTTTGTAGTACAACTGCACTGCAGTCAGTGATATATTAGAGATTTCTGTGTCTAATTCAAAGGCCTTAATCATGATCTTTATGTACTTTGATGGAGAATTATTCTTGTGAATTATTCTCATGGATTGCTAAAGCAATGTGCTTGAACCATAACAAACCATTATGAAATGTAATATTTAAACAAAGGTAATTCTGTGAAAGTTGTTAGATTGTATTATTCATAAAGAAGCTACATGTGGTTAATATTTTGCTCTGGTCATTTAGGGGTGAAGCCGTATGCTTGTTCCATGTGTGACATGCGTTTTTTCCACCGTTACCATCTTCAGAGACACAGCCTCACTCACACTGGTATGTTTTTCTATCTTACCTGGTTCCACAGAGTACTGCCTAAGCAATGTTACTATCAAGTGACAGCTGAAAGCTTTACTAGTCTGCTTACTGTCTCTAAGCATTCGGTATTAGTTTGTGTTGTGTAAATTAGTTTTAGACGGGAGGAATTCAGTGTGCCTCAATTGCTTTATGCTACTTTAAGTTTATCTTTAGGCTCTTCAGTTGCTTGATGCTGTCTTTTTTCAAAGCCACTTGGTCTGTATGGTTGAACAAAATAAAAACCAGTTTTAAGCAGTTCAAAGTGCATTCTGTCAGCTACAAGTGGTACCAGAGATAAACATTTTTATATTTGTAAGGGTATTTTAACATATTAGAAGCAAGTTATAGTGAATGGCCAGCATTTGTGGCATGCTGTTAAATACTCTGTTTTTCAAATGTGTTTGTAAATAGATAAACAAAAAGTTTTGCATTGGTTTAATTTAGTTATTTTTTGTTGGTGGTCTGTTGTCAAAGCAGGACTTGCAATACTAATAACTAATAATAATAAAAAATCTCCATAGGCAGTATCTGAGGCATGCTGTTGGTTTTTACAGAAACTGTTTTCTGCTTGCCAGTCAGCTTATAGTTTGCACTTTAACACAAAGGTTTTAGTTTAATAACTGTTCAAAATGTTGCTCCGTAAAACTTGCATACGCAAAACTATTTTTGCTATTTTATATCCATCATAAGCTGTTTAAAAACAAATTTATAACATCCAAAGTGGCAACACTGTACTTTGTCTAGTTAATGCTCAGTTTTAGCATTTTGAGCATAACTTGAACTTCAAGTTATAGGAACTAGGCAACCATTAAACTATTATTTTTACAGTCAGTTAACCAATTCCCATAAATACTTGCTTCGGGTTGTTAGTGGTAAGTTTAATACACTAATACTCTCTGTGTTTAGGGGTGAAACCATATGCTTGCACCATTTGTGACATGCGTTTTTTTCAACGTTACCATCTTCAGAGACACAGCCTCACCCACACGGGTAGGTGAACTCTCTGTGTACCCCTTTTACATAAGACACTATTAGGGCATTATTAAGGGCATTATTAAAGTGTCTCACATAGCTTTTAGTATGTTTAAGTGCAACAAACTCGAGTTTGTGTTTATCCAAGTGCTTAAAATATATTTGCCAAGATCAAAATTAGATAAAAAATATCCACTCTGGTGATAATACCCCCTTTGTCATGGCTGAGGGAAGCAAAGTATTAATTGCAGAACAAGAACAAGATTTCATATAGCAGGACTGTGTGTTTTTCAGAATATTATAGATAAGGGGCTTATCAACACTGGAAGTCAATATGTGGCACACAAATACAGATGATAATGGATAATTGATAGATTACAATTTAATAAATCTTAAAACGTCTTAAATGTAACATTTCTAAATGTATGTACAAATTTTATATAGCACACCTTAAAAATGCTACACACACAAACACACATGAACTGTTGGTGCTCTGTGCATTTAGGGGTGAAGCCGTACGCTTGTTCTATGTGTGACATGCGGTTTTTTCAGCGTTACCACCTGCAGAGGCACAGCCTCACTCATACGGGTATGTGTCTTCTCAAATCCTTTTTCATAGTACTCTTTAGTAAGTTGTTTGCATGCTGAATTTCTTTAGGATCGACTTGGCTAGCAACCGTTTCCACAACACAGAAAAGCATCAGATGGCCATTTTTATGTGTTTATATTTAAAGTCACAATATCCAGAATCCAGAATAACATCTTGCCCCATTTTGGATATTTTCTGTAAAATTCTTTTTAAACCTCACAAGAGTGATTTTAGTGTGGTTTAGAATGAAGTGATTGGCAGACAGTCAGTTATAAACAAATTATGTTAGCATATGAAAACTAAGCAGTTTGAATGATTATAAATAATGTCATTAGCATGCTCTGCATTCTTAACAGCTGGTTTCAATGTTTTGCAAAGACATTTACAAAAAAATTAACACTCTGCATTTAGGAGTGAAGCCTTACGCTTGTTCCATGTGTGACATGCGGTTTTTTCAACGTTACCATTTGGAAAGACACAGTCTGACTCATACTGGTATGTGTGCTTACCCCCAAATCCCTAAGTAGACAAGATAAAAACTAGAGAGATTATGTGCAGCAATTACTCTTTTCAATTATTCCCTACAACCTTAAATATGATGTTGAGAAATGTTGAGTATTAACTCCACACAAGTTTTAAGTTTAATTCGCTATATCCCACAATATACAATATATGCATCAATGTTAAAGCATTATTATAGTAGCAATATTACTATGTGTTTACTATATATTTATTTACTATAAATTATTTCACACCTGTTTAACAGCATTGAACAAAAAAATTCACAATATCTGTATTTACAATATCTATATAAGGTGCATCTGCCTTATATTTCTGTGGGTGTTTGTGTGCATGTATGTTGTTTTGTCTTCATTTTGGTGTGCTACTAAGCAAATAAAGTGTAAATGTTAGAAGTTCCTTTTAAAACCATTGTTCTAATAATCTGATTTGTATAAATGCAGAATAAATCCTTAAATCCCAAACAAGGTCTCTAATCTTTAAAACTAAAACCCCAGTGTGCCACTTTAGGTCTTAACTTGTTGATTAACATATCCTTTACAAACTCGAGTTTGTATGAAGTCACATTATTTCTAAGCATAAACACTGAACATGTTTCGGGTTCTGGTGCTTATAGAAACCAGGTACATTTGCATCACAACTGTAATCTTGATCCATAACAAAGTGTTTAAGAATATTTAAATATATGGTATGTGTTTGTGCTAAGAATGGAGTATGAGGTGTTTTAATTACCTGTGATATTTGTCTGGTAGGAGAGAAGCCATTTGCGTGTGACATTTGTGACATGCGCTTTATTCAGAGGTACCATCTGGAGAGACACAAACGTGTTCACAGTGGAGAGAAACCTTATCAGTGTGAACACTGTCAACAGGTACCAACTTCTTTTGTAACATGGGATTTTGCTAATGCACTTCACATAATTATTAATATTACATCTGTTAGGTCTGTAATTTGTTTTATGCCTGTTTGTACCAAATTGTATTTTACAAACTAAAATATTAATAGTAATTTTCAGTCTTGTCAGTTTAATTTTATTAAATTAATTTGATATGCAGATGAATTGAACAACTAATCACAACTAATAGAATTTGATATTTAATAAAGCTAACAGATACACCAAATGAAGCTCATTTAGAGACATTTTAAATTAAATACTGTTGCAGAGGAATTAGTATTATACGCTCTATTATACAAGTTGCTGCAGAAATGTATTGTATTGTTTATATCTATATTTCATACAAGCCTGCTATCCATATTTTTAGACACATTTTAAATTTAACTTTAATTTTGAACATACAAATAGATCAAAAACCTTCTAGCTGTGATGTCAGCTTTGATGTTCAGCTGCATATTATGCAGATAATTCCTTATCTGTGAAGAACTTAATCTGATCCTTCATTAATTATGTGAAATGTACTGTTTAAATTCACACTGCACTGTTTTTTGTGCTTTAAGAACTTCTCACGGACAGATAGGCTGCTGAGGCACAGGCGTTTGTGCCAGGGTCGCCGCGTTGCTAAAGCGGAGGCTCAGCAGTGCTCGTTTCCCCCAGAGCCTCCTGCAGCCCCTCCAACCACCTGGAGCCCCCTACATCCTGCCACAGGTCGACTGGCTGTCTGACATCACATTCCCCCGGACAATACCTAAGAGGACAGCACATCCACACCATTCTGAATGCAACCGGCTCAGTGCTACCTCCTACTAATGGAGAGATACACTACAGGGAACTTAAGAATATTTTTGGGGAAAGTGGAGATTCTGCCTTGGTTATTTTATACCTTTGGGTAATGTAATAATAGGGTTAGTGGGGTTACTTGTGTTACTTTAAGAATTGTGGAACAAATACATGAAACACAACTAATAAAGAGATAAAGAAGATAAAAAGACTTGCAGAAACACAACTAATGTGGGTATATGGGTAAACAAAAAGTCATTTGTTTGTAATGGTCCAACCAATAATTTTTTGGTATGGTTGATTGACTATAGACACTTGTTCATACATACATGTAAATGTGTGTGGTTAAAATCACACGTGTGAGGTATTGGCTTCTTGTAAAGTGCTGTGGCTTCGTACTGTACTGTCCTGAGGAGGTAATGTACGCTTAGGACCTTTTAAGAATCCTGTACATGTGGAAATGCACAGTGTACATACATATATTCATTTAAAACATTTACCGGCTTTCGCTGTTATAAACGTTTGATCTTATATTATAAACGTGTATATAAGTGTGTGTCAGCTGGTTTGTTCTCTAGCATTACCATGAGTGGATGAGAATGAGGCCGTTGCTTTTGCTTGAATATGTCTCTGATGTCACTTGTTAACTTCTGGGGGAATTTTGTGAAGCCTGTTAAGAATATGTGCAGCTGATATGTCACCCCAAATAATAATTAATTGTTTGCATGTGTGACAGCACATCCCTTCCATTATTCATTATCCCTTCCGAGTCTCATTACTGTAAAACAAAAACAAATATAATTAATATAATGCCTTTTTAAATTGTGGCGTACTTGTACACTGATGCACTGCCATTATTCTTTTAAAATGGCAATTTCTTTATTATAATACAGGAAAATCATTGTATTACAGTAATGAGAATCTAATTAAAATTAAGAATAATTTTCACAAAAAGTAAAATGCAATACATTGCATTACACAATTTATAAATAAAAAATATTTCTTTTGGTTTTGTGATAAAATGTGATCTAGACATGTATTTTGTGATATTCACTAAAGAGTTGATTACACTGTTAATGTATCTACACAGTAAAAGACAAAGCTCCCAGAATACACACAATTATGTGCAAATTTAGATGTGCAACATAAAACAAGATCTTGTGGTTTTAGGATGTGTTTGTGTATTTTTTGTATTTTTATCTATACCTTCTTTACTAGGTAATATAAATATTTTACCAAAATACTGACAGAGGACAGATTGACTGCCTTTTTTGTTTTTACATTTTAACTTTATATTGGCTTGTGTGCAAGCACAGCTGTGCTGAATCCTCACAGTGATGTAGATTTGTGGAGTTAATACCAGATTCATTAGTAATTTCTGAGATTCCGGAATTTGATTAGGATCAAGTCAAGGTTTTTGATGTGGTAAAGCAGTGTTTCTAATCTTTTTTTTTTAGTATGACAATTTTTTCGTTAGTGTTTTTATTTTTCTAAAAATATCTTTATTTTCCTTTAATGCATGTTTGCAAAATGCTTTCAGCACATAGAGCTACTGGTAATAAAATGCCAGAAAACTTATTTTGACGTTTATTGGATCTGACAGTCATTAATTTCTTTTTGTATTGCTAGCTTGATTTCAACATGCTTTGTGTATTCTATGCATTTTTGTTCTTTAACACTGGCAAAATGTGTGTGTGCGTGTATTAGTCTGTAGTTATTAGACAAATCCCAGTTTTAAATGAAGTTTAAATGATTGATAAAGTTTGGTTTTTCACTAATCCACAAGTCAAAAGTAATTGATGTAACAAAAGAACTTCCTTCACACTTGAAGACACTAGAAATTGCATCAGCTGTAGTTAATAAAACAGTTTTATTTTGCCTTGCATGACATTACTGACGTTGCTGTAAAATTTTAATGTCCTTAAGCTGAAAAGGTTTTTAGGAAATTATTTAATGCAAAAATATGTTCTGTTAATTGTTGTAAAAATCTGCTTTTTTTAAATGACTTCAGACAGCCTTATGATGCAATTAATTTTGGTTCTGTGGAAACAAGACAGGCTTCAAATAAAATACCAAAAGTACATGCTGTTCATGTTTTGCTTTCAGTGTATTCACAGCTACAGGGGGTGATTTTGCTGGAAATAATACTGAGATTAGAACAAAAATGCTAAATTGTTTTGATAAAACTATTACACCCATCTTTGCTTAGTTTACATTATATTAATGCATTTTGTAGATGCTTTTATCCAAAGTGACTTGCTTTTACTTTTTTTTATTATGTGTGTGCCTTGAGAATCAAACCCACAACCTTTGTGAAAGTGACCTATTTGTCAGATATGGTAACCCATACCCGAAATGTGACCTCTGCATTTAACCCATCACTGGTGAGGAGTGAACACAGACTGCAAGTCGTGAACACGCACACACCCGGAGCAGTGGGCAGCACATTACTGCGCCTGGGGAGCAATTGGGGGTAAAGTGCCTTGCTCAAGGGCACTTCAGTTGCAACCCCCCAGCGCTGGAATGGAACCAGCAACCTTCTGATTACAAGCCCGACTCACCAGTAGGCCACAATTGCCCCTGTGCTGCTATCACAATGCTCTACCAGTTGAGCTACGGCTAATTTACCTTTAACACGATAATAAGAATCATGTGAGTTTGGGGTAATTCGATGCTAAAGTGTTCGTTGACTCTAAATAAGTAAAATAGTTTACTAATTGTAACTCTTAAACATCTTTTACTTGATGCGTCTGTCACATTTAATTTAGAATTAGTAATCACTAAGTTGCATCTGTGTCAAGTACACATTGTTTGCTATACATAAATATTTAAATTATTACACAAATTACATAAACTCTCTAGGGAAACAACTTTTTTTCCCTCTAGGGAAAAGAAAAAAGAAACCTAACTTTTATTAGGTGATCATGCATGCTTAAATGCATTGAATTGCTGCCACAAGTATCTAATTAAAGTGTCAGATTATTAAAGTACACTTATTTACTAAATTGTATCTGGTTTGAAATGAAAGCCTTATAACAGATGTGGTGTCCTTGTTTTTGTTGTATTTGAGTTATTGTATGTGGCACATGGGTGGGCTTCAGCATACCCTGCAACCCTAATGGTTATAAGCGGGCTCTTTGCTTTGTGGTGTGAATGTGTGTAAATGCCTCTCTTTCATTTTTTGACCATTTTTTTAAATTTCATTCTCAGTTTTTTCTTTTGTTATTTGTTCCTCCCTGTGATGTGACATTCTCACTTTAGCTCATTTATATCCCCCCCTAATGCTGCACTAGTTTTATGGCTGTAATGTGACTACTGTGTCTTAGCACCAATGACAATTTATCTCAAAGATGGCCAACAATAAATACACAGTGTGCTAATTTTTGCAGGTGACACAAATAATACAGCCAAAATTTTACTTGTAAGGATATGTTAGAGGAAAACTTTTCTACTATTATTATAGAGACCATACCATTATTCTTATTCTCAAAGTTTTGCCTTAATTAAGGCCAGATCGCTTTAATATGGGGACGTTTTGTTCTTGGTGTGTTGGTGCACTTTATAAAATGATCTTAGGTTCATTTCTTATTTCTCTATCAATTTATCTAGCCAACAACACAAAGCAATAGTTGTTTAAATATGAGAATGGTTCACAGGTTCACAACGCAATCATATTATAATTATTTAACGTTCCTGCATCCTCCACATATAATTTAGGTTTTCTCTGGTTCAAAGGATGTCTCTTAGCTATTCAACTGCAGCAAGCCCACTGATCTACCACTTAACATACTGAGCAAAACCCAACAAAACATTTGATCTACAATATTAGCTTAAGCCTGTGTGTAAATACGCCAGTTTACACACAGGCGTATTGCTGCATTAGAAGTAGTGACTATTCAACAAGCTACCAAGCAAGCTACGTAACTTTAAAATTGCTAACATAGTGGACTAATACCATTGGTTATTAGCAGTTTTTTTTTTTATATTTTTTGGGGAACCAGATTTTTATTTTAATGTATTATGGACCACAATTACAATATAATTGATTTCCACAAGAAACACAGCTGTGTATTAGGGTGAGTTGATGTTTTCACTGGAAGGTTATAGCCAGTGTCCATGCTATTACCATGCAACAATCCAGACCTTTTTACCATACTGTTCTGAGGTTATGATCCCATGAATTTGATATATGTAACAAAACAGTTCAATGAGACATTGCATTGTTCTCCAATTAGAGGTGCTATATCTCAACTGTGCTTTAAGGTGAGTTAATTTTTTTCAATTCAATTCAATTCAACTTTATTTGTATAGCGCTTTTCACAAAAGGACATTGTTACAAAGCAGCTTTACATGTATGATAAATGTACACAGAACA
>JAZGTJ010011854.1:0-16474 GCA_036877575.1 Botia almorhae
ATGACAGAATGATCTAGCAATTACATTTTTCTCCCCAGCAATGGCATAACCATTACTGAAGTTAAATTGTAGTCTTTAAGAAGATCATACCTTCAACTACCAATCCGTTCTCGTCTTATTCATTGATCAGCACTATTTAGAAATTTTATGTTATTTTTTATACCTCTGTCCAAGGCAGCGTTGCAATTCACTAAATTGACAGACGCAGTTCAACCTGCCTGCCAGAACTCCCCCGTCACTCTCGGGAAATTGGTGGTGTGCATTCCCCACAGGAAATTCCTGTGTGCCTGCTTTCAGTCAGAATGAATAAAATCACGTCTCAATCTTTCTCTCCCTTGTTTAAAGGTTGATTCGTTGATTCGATGTGTTTAGCCGCCCTCCCCCCCACAAAAAGTGCCGAGAGTAGGTTATGAAAACACAGTTGCGTACAGGAATGAAGGAGGTGATCTGCATTGTGATTTTTTTGTAAAAAAAGCTTAGACTGTAACTGCATCTGTATGTTATGCAACTGTTATGAAACAGTCACTGAGCTTTCCTGCAGCTCAGTGATTAAAACATGGCGTTAACAAAGCCACGGTCATGGGTTCGATCCCAGGGATTGCACATACTCAGAATCATCGTATAGTATAATGCAATGTAAGTCGCTTTGGATAAAAGCGTCTGCCAAATGCATAAATGTAAATGTACTATGTCTATCCACAGAACTGGATGAGATTGAGGCCTCTACTCTCTGTTAGTTCACTATTAAGAATATAGAATCCCCCCCTTTCTGTTTCACACACACATACACAGGACTTTTCGTTCCAGGAGAGCTTCTAAAGCATATGCATATGAATATATATTGAGTGCTCGCCGTATGGAGTAATACATTTTGCTGACTTCATATTCTTTTCATTTTCTAAAACAGTTTGTCTCTGATTACAAGACAGAGGGGGAAAAGGATTAGCCAGCGAGGGAAATGGATTTCACGGCTGTCCTCCAAAAACAGATCTATTTCACTGCTATTTTCAGCCTCCATCATAATTATGTCTTCCTTTGATCACCTTCAAGGCACCTTCCTGTGGGGATTTCTATTTTTGCATTATTGCAGTGACAGCCCAGCTATTTCAGGTTGTAAGAACATTTCCCTAACGTTTCCTTCAAGTAATAATGCTAGGAATGTTCAAAAACTGCAGTGTTTTAACATTGCATTCATTATTAACGTTAAATGTTTATCAAAATCATTGCATGGTTTTAAGAACATAAATCAAACATGTTTTAGTTCTATAACGTATTTATATGTTCCAGTAACAATTTAAGCAAAACAGTTTTGATATATATAGTTATATAGTATATAGTTATAGTATATATAGTTATTGATATATAGTTATAGTAACTAATGTCAATAATGATAAAAATTATTTATGGGTTAAGGTTTAAGTCTGTGACTATGGAACCTCACCCAAGGTTGACTCTTGACCTTTGCTCTTCCAGGGTCAAGATTGTCAGGTTCGTTGGTAATCACATGATCCAAGATGCCCTCTTGTAGAAACATTCATTTTCGACTATACCTGTCCAAGTCCACTAAAGGTATCCAAGTCCTATCCATCTGCCTCGGCGTTTAGAATCCAATAAGAACCTGTACTAGGTAAGCTGGTCTGCTCGAATGCGATCCAATTTCTTGATGTACTCTTTGTCCATTGAATTGCAGATGCTAGCCAGAAGTGAAACGAATATCGATTTTCAATCGTTTGCAAAGAGCTTTCCAGACATGCGGCTTGAATTGTGCGTCGTTGTCTGAGATGGTGATTTTCTGCGGTCTCAATCGCTGTGGCAACAGACAACAGGTCAATGAATGTTTAAATATTAATGTGCTGGTTGTAACAAATCTATATCATTTGAAATCTATATGTGATTGTGGTCTCATAAGACCCAATAAACCTCGTCATTGCACAAATCAGAAGATTCTAGTTCTTATCAGTTTAAAATTATTATGCACTTATGGACTTTCTGAAATACTTGATTCTGAAACATTGCTCAATAGTAACCACTAAAACTGATAATTGACCGCTCATCCAGGCTCTGCAAGTCTGTTTTTCTTCTGGCAAGTAGATGTGCAATAAACTGGATAACGTACATCCAGCCAGTTGTTATCGCAAATAAACCCCTTTGGGTCCCGACCTTCTTGTCAGGATTTATTTTGAGATAACTGGATGTACATTATCCCTGTACATTATATAATATGTTATTATATTATTATATTATATATATATATTATATATATGTATATATATATGTATATATGTACATTATATAATATGTTGATCTTCAAACATTTCTGCCATTTGTGGCCCATTTAATGAGCTATAATGTCCTATAATGTCATACAATGTCCTATAATGAGCTATAATGTCATATAATGTCCTATAATGAGCTATAATGTCCTATAATGAGCTATAATGTATAATGTTGGGTAATAAAGACATTACCCCACCCCAGGAACAACTGAAGCTCTCATTCAGTGACTGGAACAGAAGCGTCTTTGTTTTAGTTATCCATGTATTCTGGATTCTTCAGCATTAGGTACCATAACCTCATGCCATGACCTCTGTTCACAGTGGCAGGTAAACATTTAGTCAGTAAAAAAAATCATTGTATTCACTACCCACCATTGTAGCTACAGAGCCTCTAACGCTTATGAGGAAAATATGGTGGTAAAACTGCTTCTTTAAACCTGCTTCTTATGTCTTATAATACTTTTTAATTTAAGCCTAAAGAGAAAATGAATGCTATGTACTGTCGATTGATGCATTTATGGTTTAATGTGTGGTGACACTCAAAGAGTGGCAGTCATATTTAATTAGCATTTATTAATGTTTATCATTGTTTCACACTTATTGTAGTTCTTTTAGCCTTTAGCCACAATTGAACATTCATGCCTTCCATTAAGAAATCCAGAGAAAGAGATATAGTGTATTGTTACCGTAGACGCCAATGCACCAAAAGATCATTGCAAGAGTGTAATATTGACCGAAAGTGTGTTTTAAACGTAGAAAGATGAAGAACGCTGTTCGTGGTGATGGTGAGATGATCAGAATGGTGAAAGCAGTGGAGTACAGCAAGCAGCAAATCGATGTTCTTAGACGGAACATTCGTAGGTATTGATCCATGTGTGGGAAGCTGCGGGAGATGTGATCAGACATCTGATCCTGAGGGAGAGATAGAAACCAGTTTTTTTTCAGATTACAGTCACTGCGAAAAAGAAATCATTTAAAAAGAAAGGCCGGCCACTGCTCGTAGATTCATTTCATTTTATAGTTCATAGTCATTTTAAGTTATTTTTGGAATAGTGTTTGAGGTTCAAAAACACAGCTCACTTTGTCGCTGTCATTTTGTTAGAAGATTTGGAGTGAAACTCCAAACTCCATACTGGAGTCTGAGGTCATAAGGAGTGTAAACACATTGGAGATTTTGCAGTTAAAGTAAATACGCTTTTCCTTCAAAGCTTCAGAGAATCAGTACAATAGGTTGCCAAACACGCTCCTTTTCCTCTCCGCCTCCTACCTTTTTCTGTCACTTTCATATTTCATCCTCACAGCTCGGTGAATGTTATGTTCCCAAAGGCTCAGTCAGACGTCTGCTCCGAGCTCCAGTTAGACAATCACTGGACAACACGGAAGCTCGCATAGAATTCTAAGGGGCCATTCCAGTTGTTCTTCTGAAAATAGACTGAATAACCCAACGCCACAAAAACATCACAGAATACCTCAAATCCATTGTGAATTACAGATGTTTGTGCTGTGGTTTCCTAAGGATGATGTCACCTACTTGGGGATGCTGTCATTATTGTTTTTGTTTGTTAGGCAGAAGCAGAGATGTAGCAACCATTTAAACATGACTCACGTTTGAATGTATATAAGAAGTGGAATTAGGTGAAAAAACATCAAGACTCTTGATATTCTACACAGCAAAAATAAATGACACCGAAAGTTTCTTATCAGTGGCTGTTAAGCTGTATTGTAAAACTTAATAACAGGAGATTTGAGTGTTAGCTATAAAGGTTTTAAAACAGAAGCTGATTGGTTTGACGTATTTGGGTGAAGAGGTGACCCCTGCTGTGAATGACTGCTGTACCAGGACAGGAAACAATGGCTGCAGGGACAGCCAATTAACTGCTTTTGTGGGCTGGACTGCTGGCGAACTGGAACACTGCAGTGCCTTCCGTAATAATAGAACTGACCATCATCTTAACACTGAAAAGATAATAATCATAAATATGTAATCAAAGAAATAGCACAAATCAAAGTGGTGAGGATGGCTGAGGAGGTATTTAATGAGAAATTAAATAATTCATTTACATGAAAATAATCATTTACATGAAAATAATTCATTTACATGAAAAAAGCAAATAAAAAAAAGCAAATTAAAATTCTGCACATGAATTTCACATGTGCAGAAACACGTGATTGGATGTGAAATGTGTGGTTTTGAAATCACGTGTGATCATGTGTTTTTGCACATGTGAACTTCACATGTCTTATCTCTAAAGGCTGCCGATCAAAACCACAGACAGGTGCATCGTTACCTTTTATTTTTGACAGCTCCTGAGTGTGCCACAAAAATCTTGAAAACCTCAAGGAGAAAAAAGATTTCGCATGATTACATGCAGCTCTTGTTACCTGGATGTCTAAATTTTGGAAAACAAACAGCCCAAGTAAGCCCTTCCAATGCTTTTTGGGGAATAATAAAGCTAGTCCACGAGGACTAACACTCAAAGTAATGCTTCTTAATAGGTTGTATTAAGACAGATTCTTAAAAGTGAGATGGCCCGGGGTTTTATTGATATGGATTGCTGTCAATGCAGTGATGCTAAGACATAAAGTACACAGAAAGCACAGGTTTTTTCAATGCATTGTCAAAAACAATGAAATACAAACATTAAAAGCTTTCCCACAGATTTGCATGAGCATCTGAAACACTTAGACAAATGTTCTAATCGAAGATAAATGGAGGTGAGTCATTTGTCCACGCAAGTATTAGTATTTCTATGACTCACGTCCATTACCAGAAGTTTAGTAGTTAACTTTTCTGTGTTCTTTTGTTTCAGCTGTCTTGTCTGCTCTTAGACTTCCATTAATGAACTAAGAACGTGGGTAAGAAAAAAATAATTTACTGTAATTTTTCTGTGGCAAGCAAAATCATTTAACTGCTGTTAACAACTGAAACAAATTAGATGTTTGTAGAACTTAAAAAAATGAAGTCAACAATTTTTAGGGCTTATTTGAGTTTCGTTTAGTCAATTATTTTATGTAAATATCTTGAAAATAAAATGTCTGACTGCAAAAATCGTAGTCATTGTGACAAAAAGAATCAACTTTTAAAGAATATTATGCCAATTGTTGTCTTTATTTACATAGTTTTAAATCATGCTTCATCTAATGCATTCAATTAGGAGCATTAAACAAAAACACGCTCGTTACATGAAACACAATAGTGACAATCAACTGATTTAGGAAAGGAACAAATTCATCCTGATGCTAATCTTTACAAGAAAATAAGGAACATGGTCAAACAATGCAGCCGCATTAATGATTTATGTCCCAGTGCATGCTGGGAATGGTAACAGAAAACCTGCAATGACTTGCATTACTTGTGTTTCTAAGAAATGTACTTTGTTAGAGCTGTGAAATAGTAAGTAAAAAAGCTCCGGTTACCTTTTCAGCATCTCACTTGATCTGAGAATCATTTTTACCACCTGTTTTAAGGAGTGGGAAATCAATACCTCCTCTTATTCTCTGTCTGTTTTTTTTGTGTAGACAGACTTTATAAAAGAGGAGAAACAGCAGGAGTGTTGCCTCATTCCTGCACCTCTCACCTCCCCCACACTTCTGTCTCATCTCTACCTCTCCTCTCACTGTGTGCTCTCTTCTCTTTCCTAGTGTGCTACATCTTCAGTTCACCTGTCATCCTTTCCACAGCGCCTTCATTTCTCCTGTTTCCTTTTTCCGACTTAATTGCATCATTTTCTGCTCTCTCATTGTTACACTTTTATGGGTTTGTCATCATCTGTTTACTCTCTCTGATCTCCATATACCACAGTATACAGCGCCGCAATATACTGCGCCTAGAATTATTGTCATTACCTTCTTGATTATAAAGCTGTTGTATTATCACGCTTGCATTCAGTCTCATCTCCTACACACAGAAATTTCTCTCTTAATTCTCTCTTTAACTTGTTTTTCGGTCTTTCCATGTACTTTTGTATTCTATGTGTTCCATGTACGGTTTTCCTGGCTTGACGGCCCCTCTGTCTGTCCAGCAGAGTGAAATCTTTGATGGCATTCCGCCATTTTTTTACCACTCCACTTCTTCTGACAAAGTATTCATAGTCTGAGCGTTTTGGCAGACAGAAGCCAATCTGCAGCATCAACGCCCGCTCTCCTACATCACTGGCAGCCAAGCCAAACTGAAAGGCAGTGACTTTCTGCCTCCACTCTCATTTTACTGTAAAAGGGGTCACGGTCTCCGTTCACAGGCAGACAGAGACGGACAGATCCAGAGCTTCTGTGCCCTTCTGTCTGTACTCAATCAAAGACAGTAGCAGAGATGCAGCAGAGACAGTTGTATTTAGCTGACTGATGTACTGTAGCTCCACTTGCTTGCGGAAGAAAGCTCTGAATATTTTGTTGATCCTCAGGAGACATCATGGAGATCTGCTGTGTTATTTAGTTAAGTGCTATTCTTAAGTTTTTATTGGAACATTTTAAAACAGTTATAGAATGTAAAAAGTTTGAATACTGTTCTCATAACCAAGCAGTCGTGTTAATACAACATCTGAAAAACTGGGCATTGATTGTTCATCGAACTTTCAAAACAAGATTTTTTCCTTTTTTTTTAATAAAGAATGTTTCCCTAAAAGTATCCTTACAACTTAAAATTGTTAGCTGTTTTTTTTACTTCTTTAAATTTCGAGACTGTTAAAGAAACAATAGAGATATTAACGATCTCATCTCATCGCTCTGTACAGCCCCCCACCATTATCATCCACATCTGTTAGATGTGTCTCCTGCCTCCCACACTGCCAGCCAAAAAGCTGAAAGAAGCCAAGTGCACTAGCCTGAGAACAGAGCACTGATCCTGAGGGGATGGCTGGGAGATTAGTCCATGCTTAACACTATGCTGGAGCCATTTCTCTGGGATCAAACTTGAGGAAATGCCAGAAAGCAAGAAAACAGCAATATCTGAAACCCAGATGACTTTTATTTCAGAAAAAACAGCTATAATTGGGTCATACATTTAGTACCGCAATGCTTTTCCAGGGCTTGGCGTTAACTAACACTAATTAAACAGCCTAAAGTTCTGCACACAGAGAATCTCATTTATTCTTTGTATATTTGTTTTGGCTCCGAGTGTTCTCTCTCATCTCCCAACAAAGCATTACCTTTCTGACTGTATATCTCTCGCTGTTTAACTTTTACTGTTCCTTGTTTTTAGGGCAATTTGTGTCAAATATTATAGCATCATTGAAAACACTGTTGCGTTTTTTTCTTTAAGCACCATCCAGTTAAAGTGGAACAGTACAGTCTTACAAGTGTTTGATTCTGAAATGTGGAGAATTATCCAGAGCGACAGTTTCTCCAGCATGATGGTCTCTCAGATTTTCATTCGCTTTACAAAAATAAGATTCATATTGGTTCTGACATGCCTCACTGTAACTTAACAGATGACATGATTGTCTGAGGTGAGAAAATGTTCTGTCCAATAATATGTTACCCTATGTTTCAGAAATAGAGCTGTTTAATTTGGCTGATGGGTTATGCAGGGGTGTGTATCCTTGCCGGAGTGAAAGGAAACTGTGTCATCGTTTATCATTCGGACACCCTCGTCAATCCAAAATGGTATAATTTTATTCCTTCTGTGGAAGCACAAAAGTAAAAATTTTGGACAATTATACAGGTCAAGATTTTCTGACTTTAAAAAGGAACATAGAATTTCACAAAAAGGTGTGTTTAAAGTCTTCTAAAGTCATGAAAAGTTTGTGTGAGAAAGAGACCAAAATTGAAGTTGTTATTCAGAATAATCTTCTCAAGTGAGCCATTAACTGCTGCCGCTTGAATACTTGTAAGATGAATTTGAGAACCGAATCGGTCTGATTCATGAAGAATCATTCGCAGGGGTTTATTTCAGCAGATTTAGACTCAAAAGAATGATTTGTTTATGAATTAGACATGTGCTTCTGTGCCAGGAAGAGTTAATGTAGTGCTGTTGTCAATATTTTCAGTCAATAATTACATTTCTGTCAGTTCCTCACAGAAAGTTACTGCATGTCTTCAGAACATGTGAAATGTAGCACTTGAGTCATATGGAGCACTTTTATGGTACTTTAATGGCGCCTTTAGTTTCTTTGAAGCTTAAGCTTGAAAGACTAAATGAAAACAAGGGTCCAAAACGGTTATTTTGAACCTCTCCTTTGGCACTCTCTAAGACAAATGAAAATCATAAGGGTTTGGAACATAAGGATGAGTAAATACTAACGTTCCTTTTGCACAGTGTTTAGCTGTTTTTCGAACCTGACCTGACTGTATGCAGAGTTTAATATGCTCCCAAAATTCCAATGTTCTCATGTTCTGAACACAGTTTTAACGTTTCCTATTTCTCACCCTGTGCCACATAGGCATGTGTAATCTCAGTTAGTATTAGTACCCTCGCTTTAACCACCCAACTGGAAAACACAAAACGAGCCTCATTGTGTGTCGGTCATTAGCTTCTCTGATGCACTGCTTTGGGATCCAACAAGAGGACCATGAGCTTCAATTCATTTTCTCCATAAACCTTGAAGACGGAAAATAAAGCAAAGAAAGATCTACCAAGGACACACGCGCTGTTGTTTTAATTAAAAGGAGTCATCATTGCGTGACCAAATCTGTGAAATGAAACACATGGTTTTTACAATTACCGATGGAGTCATAAATGAAACAAACTCCTATTGTAACGACAAACCAAAGTGGTCAAGGTCATTTATAATTGTAGCATATTTAAAGACAGAGCACCAGTCAATAATACTGAAAAATCTAGAACTCTGCATCCAATTTTCTGGATCACCACAAGGCCTTTATAACCCTGAGGTCAGGCTGAATCAATGAATTAGCCACTAATGAGGCATATTAAAGTTAGCTGGTGTGAAGCTACATGTACGTTTGGCCTCTTGCTTTTGACGTCTCTTATTTACTGTGTGTTTGTTTTATTTCTGTGCTGTATGTGGCTTTGTGGCATCTCACCTCTGTTTTAATTAACTTCTCACAATACAACGTCAGAATGATCAGTAGAGGGGAGTGCCTTCATTCCACAAAGAAACGGCTAACCGCTAGCCAGCTAACAGGAACGTCTCAGAACGTTGGCATTCTCTCAAAGTTCTCTCATCTCTCAGTTATCCAAAAAAAGTTCTTGCAGTGTTGTTAGTAGGTTTTTAGTAGGTTTTTTAATGTGTGCTATATATTAAAAACGTTATTCTTAAGTTTTCTAGTGGAATGTTTTAAAAAAATGACAAAATTAAAAAATGTTTGCATATTTAGTTTTGGAATGTGCGTGGGGTTATATGCTGAACAATGAAATATAGAAATGTGACATACTATGATACAGTCAATGTTGATATGTTATGTATGCGGTGAGTCATTTTTTATGATGTAAATCTAGTCTCCGCATGACCAAATTCTTCAAGTTATTGTATTATATTTTAAAATTTTAAACTTGGATCCTTTTTGCTTGTTGTTTGTCTTAACAAAAGAGCTCAAAAATTCAAGGAAAAAAATAACAAGGAACATTAAAATTCCTGCATTTGTCTTAAATTCTATAAGTAATGTGAGTATGACTATATATGTTATTTGTGAAATATTTGGTTCTTAATGCATCTGGCTGGAGACAGTCCATAAAGTCAATAAACAGGTTTAATTATGTGACAATCTATGCAAAAGCGCAAACATAAGCATTTGTGTCAATGGTTACAGTCTGTATTGGCATGTCTTTGTTATAGAACATAAGTGCAGACCATTTTTGCAGCAATACTCACCAGTTGATAAAAAGTTCATTTAAAACTTTATTGAAAACATTCAGAGTTTAAGTCCTGGAAACTGGTCCCAAAAATGGTGAATTTATTACAGTGCTGAAGGTGAAACCTGACAAGTTAAATTATGTTGGCTATGCTCTCACATTTGATCGTATATAGATTTTGTAAGCCGTATATGTGCCCACAGATAGCCGATGTCACACGGGAGCGACGCTTTGTGAGACATGTGTCAGACCTTCACGATGAGCGATGAGCATCAGAGAAGATGCTCTGTGAGTCTGTGAGTTATTCTAAAGCTTTATACAAGCTGAACCGAAGATCTTCAAAGACTTCTGATATCAAAGTGTATTAAAGTATGTAATAAAACACTCACAAACACTCTTATCATACACACACACTTAAAAGTCTACGGTACTGCATTTTTTAAAATGATGCTTCTATAAAATGTTTCAGACTTGATGCATGTGGTTCTGTCTTTCTATCAAGCACACGCACTCAAACGCGACACGCATGTAGCTTGGGGGCTTTAGACCAATCTCATTATTAAGACATATCACATGTGGTCCATCATCGATCTCTGTTGGCTGTGTTGAGCTGAAGTTTAATCAGCATCCTCTTCCACAGACTGGCTTCCTGCCCTGCTCCCCTGATCTGGCAAAATAACATTGCAAATTTGCAAAAATACATTATTAATTTTCCATGAGGCATGCCAGACGGCACGTCTTGACAAACATTTCTTTCATATTTTTCATTTCCTGCAGCGCACCTGAGACACCTCCTGCACTTTTACACCCCCCACACCTCGATTCACTCAGCTACTGAAATGATATCTGCTAGGAAATCATTTTGAGAACATCTCAGCAGAATACAGCACCCTGCCCAGGTGTGTGTCATTGTGTGTATGTGTGTGTGTGTGTGTGTGTGTGTTTGCCCACCACTATGACATTTGCTATCATACCCTGCTCACAAAATCATTCCCGTCTGCTGAGAAGGAGGGAGAGAGAGAGGCAGAGAATTCAGCTAGTGAGAGCCAAACCCCCCTTCCCACCTCCACACCCCAGCCGCTAGCTTAGCTATTTCAGTAAAAACCCAGCTAACAGCTAATTTTAGGTTGTACAAACGTTTCTCTAATGTTTCCAAGTACCAACAATGTAAAAATGTTCATTTGAAAGTTCTAGGAACATTTAAAATGTCCAGTTTTTTAGACATTATTTCTTGGTTATGAGAATGTTATTTAAAGTTTTTTTTAAATTCTGTAACATTTTAAAAACATTCCACTACTTAACTACTTAAGAATGATGTATTTAATATATATAAATTAAAACTTTAAAAACATTCTACTAATGTTACTGCAAGAACAGGTTTTAATAACTTTGAGAGAACTTTAGGAAAACAGTAGACAATGTTCTGAGAATGTTCCCTGTTATGGGTACAGATCTGATATAAGAGAAATCGCTTTCCTTTATTGTTTATTAAATTGGAATTTTTTAAATACAAATAACATTTTGGCCCAACACATTCCATATTTCTAAGTACACCAGAAGTCTTTGGCTTTGTGTACACATGTTTGGAGTTGATGTAAATGTATGCACAACATGTAACTTTTTGATAAATCATGGTTTCTGCGTTAAAATATTCAAACACAGTTTTTTACCCAAAAATACACGTGGATGCACAGCTAGTTAGCTGTTACCGTGACAACCCCCAAGTGCACTGCACTGTTCAGATTCATCTTCTGTTTCCAGTACGCATTGGGAGAAGTCCCAGTCTCCACGCTGCCTGCATGAAACTGGTGTGCATGAAATTGAGAGGGGAGCGAGGTAAAAAAAACAGTTCTGCGACTCACTTTGGACTGTGTATCCCGTGTAGTTCACCAAACTCACAAATCCAATTTCAAAATGGTGTTTGGTAGTTACAAGCACATGACCTTGAAATTGGATAGATACGCTACGCTATAGACCACCTCACGTTTTACGCTTAGCTACGGTTGACTGCTGACTCATTTTGGTCCGTATGAGATCCTGACGGAAGTCGCCGCGTAGTTCTGGAATTGTCTGATGTGTTACAGTCCTGTGCTTCATTTGAATAAACATGTTAAAAGCTTTAAACCAAACTATGTGAGGACTTTGGTTTACTACATATTAGAATGTAGAATAACACAGTCTGCTTGTATTCGAGTCATCATCTATTACACCTGTTGAGAATGGAGGTACCTGCAGCCTCCTGGAGGCGGCATCTGACTCCACAGAGACTGCTGCTATTTTAGTGTGTGTGTGTGTGTGTGTGTGTATTAGCAACTACTATTATAGTATGTGTGACCAAAATGAGTAAGTGTTTCCATTATCTGGGTAGTATACTTTTAATACTGCTGTTCAAATGACCACTGAGGTCAAAAAACTAAACCTGCTCAAACACACAATCAGATGAAAGGAAGTTTACAGTGGAGCTGTGTGTCGTGAGGCTGTAGTGAGTGCTGTCAACAGCTCAGCTCTGGGACTGCTGTGCCACTAAGCTTGTTAGCAGTGCTGTTCACAGGCTGTGTGCACTGACCTTTCCAGATGCCGGACAGTGTTTGGGGAGCAGGGTGTGACACGTCATACAGAGAATACCCAGTTGTCTGTTCCCAGTACATCAATACATCCTGGTACTTCATCGTTTTTTACATGCAAACTGATTATTTACTGACAGATGTATGTGTGTGTGTTTGTGCGCATGTGGATTTGCATTCACGTTGTGTCTTCGTCAGGATAAAATGGCATTGGCCATTCTGATTAATTGTCTCTGTGTATTGTTATCTCTTCGTTTATCCTTATCTGTGTATTATTCTAGCATAAACATTAAACAAATTAACTGTTGAGTTACTTCAAATCAAATGGGTCAACAAATTAAGATGGTTTATTTGTTTTGTGTTCTTTTGTTTTGCTATTGTTTTGTGCCAACTAGTTTTTGCACAATTATCATGTTGGAAAACTCTTTGTCTCTGTTAACAAATTGCAAACAATTAAATAATCTGCACACTCTGAGAGTTTACCACAGTCAACAGATCTTCATTATAATAATAATGCATTGTTTATTTGCCATCTTATTGATATTCAGGGGACCTTTCTTTATTACTGTGTCATTTTGTTAATAGGATTATTTGCAAGTTTAATGCACTTAAAAAGGGGCAAAAATCACTGCATGGATAATTGGGGCTTTTTATATCCAACACAGTCATTATGGTCAATCTAAAGATGTTGGGAAGGTTCCAGAGGCGCAGGGACCTTAAAAATGATGTTTGAGGATGCTTAGGTACATTGTGTAAAAATGTGCGTGTAATTGTTGCACAAAAGCAATTAATTATGCTGAGAAAACATTTTTTCATTTTTTCAAAGAAAACATTTACACACACACACATAAATATACAGTATACTAATATATATATTATTAGCTTACTCATTTCGATCTGTCATCTAATGTAAATGCTTTTACTCTGCACATCTCTACCACTATTTTCGCCATAGAAAATAAATCACTGTTTTGGGTTCAGTCTATTCTGGTTGCTGTCATTCATGTGTTTGCCCCTGACTGCTGTTGTTCCCTCACAGTGGGATTTTGTAGTTGAGTTCTAAAGTGTTGTGAGGTGTTAAGATCTTCCTTCTCTTCTCTGAGAATGGAAGAATCTTTTCGGTACCGTGGTGAGAGTGAACATTATCAATCTGGACTGCTCGAGCCTACCCAGCTAACAGGGAATGTGTTTAGAACATTGGCTAACATTCTCCAAAAGTCCTCTTCTAAAAGTTATCAAAAACATTCTTGCAGTAATTAGTAGAACATTTTACTTATCAGTGGAATGTTTAAAAACATTACAGAATTAAAAGTTTAAATCCAAACAGTACTGTTACCGTTTACAGTAACTTTACTGTTTGGTTCGTTCTTATAACCAAACAGTAACGTTGATACAATGTCTAAAAAACAAGACATTTTTAACATTCCTAGAAATAGTCCTGTGATTAGCTGTTGCTCTGAGTCATGTAAGGCCATTGTAGACATACTACAACACATACAGACATACAGTGTATGAATACAAAAAACGTCCTCACATAACTCATATGACTTGTTGCAAAGCCATTTTTCTACAACAGACAAACACTGATGAAAATCAATATTAATGATTATAAAAGTGTTGCATTTAAAGCAGTGCTTGCACAGAGCGCGCAAACGGCAAACTACTGTAGATTCATGGAGATAAATGAGGGAATTACAGATGATTATGTGTATGAAAGCATGAATGGAGAACACTTAGGTTCCCCGAAAACAAAACGTTCATGTTTGCTGTCGAATATTAAGCGGCGATGGGCCTGTCACATCGAACAGAAGATGACTTTTGAGAACAGACAGAAGACTGTAAGAGCGTGTAATGTAAACTTAGTGTGTGTCAGAGCTCTCCACAGTCAGAAACAAGGAAATCACAAATCTGCAATTTAAATTCTGGAGATGAGCTCGACAGTATAATTAAACCAGGCTGTGGGATATTTTTTCCCGTTGTCCTGATGGGGTAATTATTTGGAGGCAAATGACAGTAAACAATATGTTCCCCCCTCAAAAAAAACAGCAACACTTCAAAGAACCAAACCGCTGACTGCCGGGCTGCTGCCACAAAAGGTGCGATGCTCCCGGGTGACTTTTTTAAATGATGTTGATAGATGTTCCCACATCTGTCACGGCTCCGTTTGTGGAAAGTGATAGATGGATGTGTTTATTGTAGAATCTTTCATCAGTTGTTCTGGAGGTGCTGCAATGAACTCTGTCTTGTCAAGTAGCTTTAACTGTACGTTTGTTTTACATTATGTTGAAGCCGTGTCATCTATATTTGACCGAAATATATGAGGGATGGTATACGATGTCTGTCGCCGAAAAGAATTGCTGGTTTTTGTTGTTCTCTTGTTAACCTTTGTTTCATTTACATTTACATTTATGCATTTGGCAGACACTTTTATCCAAAGCAACTTAAAATGCTTCGAAGACATACATTTATCAGTATGTGCGTTCCCTGGGAAACCAACCCGTATCAGCTGAGCTGCAGGAACACTGAAGATAAAACCAGAGCTTAACTTAAAAGGTCAAGCTTTGAGATTTGCATAATGAAACTATGTAATATGAGCACGTAATTCTCAGATAAGATCTTGTTTAAACAAGAAGGGCTTTAGTCCGTGTCATCTCATCTGTTCTTGAGTGGGGCTGTTGAGCTGTTTATCTAGATCCCTTTAATGACATCAGTCTCTTTGAAGGGATCTCACTTCAAAGAAAGTGGGAATATGGAAATTTTTGGCGAGTGAATGGAAAATATTCGCTTCCTCAAACTACAGGAACTAAGTGGGGGCGTGTACTGAGTTACTGATGTAAATATATACATATACATATATATTTGGTGTAATATGTAAATAAAATCACTCTGCTTTTATACAACAAAAATGCTGTTGTACTGAACATCATGTTATGCCAATGGCCCAATCACAGCACAACTGTTCTCTTGAGCTATAGGGGTATACTGTATGCGTGTGCGCTTTCATGATGAGAGACCTCAGATGGTACATTTATAAACATCATACACAGCTTTTCACATGACCCTTGTATTATCCACTTCAAATAACGCCTCTCTCTGTAGGACCTTGAGGAATAACATGGCAATTTCTCTCTCTCTTTTATTCTGTCACTCTATCTGTTTTATTCCAGAGGTTTAAGGCTGAAAAACATGGCCTCCACTTCTGTTTTTCTCCGACGTTTTCTGTCTCTGAATTTGACTGTGCAGTGATACATTACATTTTTCTCCCTGGTTGATTTCCACTGACAGGATGATTCAGTGCTGGAGAAGCTACTATGAAGTGTTTTGCCTCCCAAACCACAAGCTACTCATACTGTTATTTAAAGTAATTCACCTCCAGTCAAGTTCCCCCTTTAGAGGACAGAAACTTAGCTAAACTACAAGCTACTAAACTACTACACTTAAATACTAATTTGTGAAACTAAACAGAACATACAGCAGAGTAAACATCAGTGTCTGTAAATACTACATATTTATTTTACTGAAAAAAGGGGTTTTTGAACCACTTAATAAAAATGAACCATCTGAGCAAACCCACGTGCTAAAATTGCTCGGCTATGTAAGAGAGGAAAGCAACTTCCCCCTACATTAACCCTACCCCTAAACCTTAACCTCACAGAAAACCATCTTCTGCTATTTTACATTTTTTGGAAAAGATCATTCTGTATGATTTATAAGCTTGTTTCTTCATGGAGACCTTAAAGTGAATTTAGGCAGTAACAACATAATCTCACCTAAACTCCACTCTGTCAGTTGTGTTGAGATCCAGATTGTTTATCTGTCAGATAAATACAGAAATAAATAATGATTTTCAGTATATGATAAACATTTATACAGATTGTATAGGG